>KN485061.1:0-44896 GCA_000787095.1 Periophthalmodon schlosseri
GGCCACCAATTTTCAAATCCAGAAAAGGTTAATGATAAGTTTGAATCTGGCACTTGGTGAGTAAATGGCATTGCATATTACTATGATTTCAAACTAATAAAATCAACTAAATGTTTTTTTTATGTTATATTTTTTATTTATTTGTTTGTGCAGCAGTAAAATGGAGAAAGTTTCTGACAACACAGTTATCCGTGCCCGAGGGTTGCCATGGCAGTCATCTGATCAGGACATCGCTAGGTTTTTTAGGGGCCTTAACATTGCCAAGTATGTTATATTGATTACAAATTTAAATATATTGTTTATTGATAAATTAAACATAATAATAATAAGATTGCAACTTTGTACAGGGGAGGGGCTGCCTTGTGTCTGAACGCTCAGGGCAGAAGAAATGGAGAAGCTCTTGTTCGTTTTGTGAGTGAAGAACACAGAGATTTGGCACTGCAGAGACACAAACATCACATGGGCAACAGATACATAGAGGTAACCTGTCTGAACTCAAAATATTGCTATATATACAGTAATTGTCATTTTTAATCAATACATTTCTCTTAAAGGTTTACAAAGCAACTGGAGATGACTTCTTGAAGATTGCAGGAGGTAAGAATTCAATCTTTGCTTATGAACGGTTTCATGATTTGTTAATCTGTTCCTTCTACAATAGATTTAATTTACAAATTGCACAGTAAAATGTATTAAAAATGGCATCTGAACTTAATGCGTCCTTGTTAAAATGTCTTATTTAATTACCCAACTGAAGTGAGGACAGTACTGTAATGCCAGCAATTATTGTGCACTGTTATTATTTACTTGAGACACCCACCACTTAAATTTTCAGTTCAGTTCATTTATTTGAGCAACATGAAATGTTATGATACATATTGTGCAGTAGTACAATTACGCTCAAGTAGGAAGAAGTGTAAACTCCTACCCCTCCTAAATAGATTAGCAGATCAGATGTCCTACAAAAGTAATACTTTTCTTGAAGCTCAATATGGAGGGAAAAAAGTACAGTACAGCAGTAGTCAATGTTGTGAATATGGATGTGTATGTCTTAGCTCTTATACTTAAGGCCCCAGTACATAACCTTTTTAGTCATTTAGTTTAGTAATTTCAGTTTTAGTTTTGCACAGAAACACTTGCATCCTTACTGTGAGTGTGCTTGCATCTCCTCTTGGCCTGTAGGATGGCCTCCTCCTGCTTGTTTCCATGGAAATGTTCCTTAGGTTTATGCCATACTGTGGAAGATTATAGCCAATCTATCTCCATGGAGAATGTTTCAAAGTATAGTTTAAACTTTCCATTTCCATGGAATCATGCATGTCACATGATGTCCCACCTCCACAAAGTTACATAGTGTTGCTTTAAGAGACTTATAGATCTCTGTTGATTGGTCAGGTTTATGCACTAATATACACACCACTGTTACTATTGTATCACCAATCATTTTTACTATAATGATAACCTTGGTGTACCTTTTTGTTTTAGGGACTTCCAGCGAGGTAGCCATGTTCTTGTCCCGGGAAGATCAGATCATCGTGAGGATGCGAGGACTTCCGTTCACCGCCACCCACGAGCAGGTGCTGTCCTTCTTCTCGCCGGAGGATGGGCTCAAAGATATGTGTCCTGTGAGCGGAGGGAGGGAGGGCATCCTGTTTGTCCGGTATCCCGATGGACGCCCGACCGGTGATGCCTTTGTTCTGTTCGCCTGTGAGGAGCATGCTCAAAACGCCCTGAAGAAACACAAGGAGATCCTGGGGAGGAGATACATTGAGCTGTTCAAGAGCACGGCAGCAGAAGTCCAGCAGGTACAATAGCAGGGGAGCGAGGGGGTACTGTGTGTGTGCATGTTTGATGTGTAGATTTGATTGGTTTGTTAAAGTGGAAGACAATAATTTTACTCTGTTTATAGCAAAAGAAGCTTGAATGGTTCAATAGGCGGCCATAACATAAAAAACCCATGAATAGGTCCCATCTTGGGCTTTAGTAAAGACAAGAAAATCTACAACATTAACTAAACAAAGTAAAAATGTCCGCATAATCTCTGTCATATATGTAGGGTCCATAGTTGTTGTTTTTTTACTCTATAACTTGAGTCCAGTTGACAGAATTAATAATGGTAATAATAAAGCCTTACACTTGTAATGTGCTTTACAGGCCTGTCGAGCCTCTCAAAGTGCTACACTGTAGTCATTATTCATTCACTCCACATTTGGTGGTGGTAAGCTACCAGCTACCATCTGCCCCTCCGACCAGCACCAATCATTCATGCACACACCACTTACATACTGGTGTTGCAAGGTGGGTGAAGGGCTTGCCTAAGGACAGAACTTGGTCCTATGACCTTTGGTTTGGGAACCACTGCTCTAACCACTGAGCCACTGTCACCCCAAATTCAACCTTCTTTTGCTATGGATTCTACCTGAACAACTGACCTAGATGTCTTTACTTGAGTAAAGTCATAGATGTGACCTACTCATGAGTTTCATATACAAAGATTTTTTTCATGTAATGGACATAATTTCAAGGACCTTTTATAATTCAAAAGAGAGAATATGTAGTTTTGAATTGCTATGGCAACAGTCCTAATTTTTCATAATTTTGAAACCCATGGCTGGAGCTCCTCTGGCCAGTTTGGTCTATTCACACTCATCACCTTTGCTTGTTTATTCATCTTCTGAAGTAAATACATTAACAGGTTTATGGTCTTTTCTCTCTCATGTATTTACTGCCCACATAGATCATTTTTTCCTCATGTGTTTTATGTGTGACACCAGACGGCGGTTAATAAAGTTCTCTGCAGCAATGCAAACATTGGTGTCCTGTTGGCAGTGAGCCAGCTCCTGTCTGTCTTACATCACAAAAGAACAGAACATAGAGCTATCGCTGCTCTTTCTACTTTCTGTCTGCCTTCATTTCTATATTTTAACTTTGAGAGGAAAATTTATGTTTATTATATTCTAGTAAGTTGTATTTAACTTTATTTAACTTTATATTGTGTGTCTCTCAGGTGCTGAATCGGTACTCCTCAGCTCCTTTGATCCCAGTGGCCCCTGCCCCACTGGTGTCAGTACTGCCTCCGATGCCTCTCCTGCCCCCTCCTGGCACCCTCAGAGACTGTCTGCGGCTGAGAGGTTTGCCCTACACGGCGAGTATTGATGACATACTCACTTTTCTGGGCGAGTTCATACACGACATCAGGCCCCATGGCGTCCACATGGTTTTGAACCAGCAGGTACATGTGCAGCACCTGTCTGTGTGCTACTGTCCTTTGTGACGACTTAAACCCTAAAGTTACTGTGTTTTCTGCTTACATTAACCCTAAAGTAACTTATCTAATATGATCTACAATCAGGGCCGTCCTTCGGGCGACTGTTTCATCCAGATGACATCCCCCGAACGGGCGCTGATGGCGTCTCAGCGGCTGCACAAACATGTGATGACGAGCCAGCGCTGTCAGAACAGTCGATACGTGGAGGTGTTTCCATGCAGCGCGGAGGAGATGGGGCTGGTGTTGATGGGCGGCTCGCTCTCTCACACACACACACGCACACAGAGGAGTGGGACAGGGCTCAGCCCGCCGCCATGTAAGTCCAGACGTAAGTGCTGCTGGGAGCTGGGGTGCTTCGGGCCTGCAGGGTAGGTGGGTCTCTGCCATCGGGCCAGTGTGGCTGGGTTTCCTTAGAACTTTGGATAATGGGACATTGGTCTACATCAAATCATTTATTGTGTTTTTTTAAATCATTGGTCAGGTTGCATGTTTAAAACTGTTAATTCTGGACACGTTCTGATAGAATTAGATTATAAGCATGTTCACTATTAAAGTCTAATCTTTATTTGGACATTGAGAATCTGAGTGGGTTGGAAAAGTGTAAGCGAACGGCAATCCCCAACAACAACACTGAACTCGGCTTACAACTCTCCAGTCTTATCAGATTGTATTGGTGGTTGTGGGATTGACACACCTTAGGTTCGCTCTTATCCTTATCCAATCAGGGGAGCTGTGAAAAGGTGGGCAGAGCGCTGCTGCTTACAAATAAGCTTCAACTAGAGTAATACAGTAGTAATAAATTATTGATGTGAAATACACCTGTGTATATGTGTACTACAACATGAATGGGCTCAATATTAAATACACATTTTTTTCCCTAATAGTACTATTTTTATTTGCATGTTTGCACGTTCTTTCTTTTGAAACCAATCATAAAATTATCTTTAAACTCATGAGTAATCTCAAGAGTTTGAGTTTCTTTCTAAATATCTTTTCATTTCCAGGTTTGTCTCCACCATCGTACTCGTTCACAGCAGCTCCTCAGGTCATCACAGCGGAGGCAGCGGCCGCTCTTTACCCTCCTTTTGGTCAAGTGCTTCTGGCCCCTCGCCCCCTGCCCCCTGGACACGCTTACTATCCCGCCTCTGCTCAGCTCTACATGAACTACTCTGCCTACTACCCCAGGTAAGCTCCATGCTCTCATGTTTGTACAGTCAGAATCACTCTCACTAATCCATCAACCACTCACTAGTTTTATTGTTATTCAATATACACTTAATATGATGTATCAACAGTTTTAAACTAAACCGCTCTAATACAAGTGTAATAGAAGTACATGTCTCAATCTTAGTGTTATTACAATGGGAATGTCTCATACAAGGGTAGTTAATGACTGAACTCTAGTATCAGAAAAGCCTTGGTAAACAGCACTGACCCCTGTGTCCCTCAAACCAACAAAGCAGGTCACTTTTGACCAACGCCCAACATTGAGCTAACTCTAATCACAACAAACAGTTTCAGAGAATAATAACAGACTTTTCTCTCTCCCTCTCTCAGTCCACCTGGCTCACCCACTACCATCGGCTTCTTCCCCTCCCCCTCAGCCCTGACTTCTCCGGGAGGGCTTGTGCGCATGCCAGGCCTGCCCTACCCCACTAATGGTGTCAAAGACATTATTAATGCAGTACAGGGATACCAGGTAAGAGGCATTTGTTTTTTGTGTTTAAAAATACCTTAAAGTTCCCTGTGTAGGTTAAAAAGTAGCTCGGCAACTCGGCTCTTTATTCAAATCCTGTTGAGTGGGTGTGTAACTTGTGAGGTGTTCGCCCTGAGGCCATCAAACCCGTTTGTCCTGTCTCCTCTCCCTACTCTCCCTCTTCTCTCTCCTCCTCTCTCTTTCTTTCCTCTCCCTTTCTCTTCCCCCTCCCTCTCTCCCATCTGTCACTCTGCCTGCTCAGACTTGAATCTGAAGAGCTGAGAGTGAGGACGGCCAGGTCATAAAACAGTGATCATTTAGTGACTTTACAGAGACTAATGAGTTTGTACCTGATCACCCAGACTAACCTGCAGCAGTAGCAGTGACTGTACTCAAAGTTTACACAGTTTAAACACATATTCAGTTAGCTGTCTGTTGTCTCAGCCCCTGTTTTGTTGCCCACACCACAGTACGCTGCAGAGGATGCTCTGGTGCACGCGCCCGTGCACGCTCAGGACCCGTCCAGGACACTTCTTACGCAGCCCAAAGAATGGGTGTGTATTTAAGGTGTCTGAGGCAGGTGGCAGGTAAGGATTGGCTAAGGGTGCTCTCAAGGGACAAACAGTAGATTGAGGTTGCAGCATGTCTTGGGTCTTGCCTGGTTGGTTTTTGGAAGGCAGTTCAGTCATTGCACAATTCATAATAGATATTTCTTCACAACTAGCCAGTCCTTACATCTTGGTATTATTTGGATGTTTTGATGGGAAATAAAAGGATACGCCTGGAGACCTGGGTGTTGGAGTGTTTGGTGGTTTGGCAAAATCTTTTGGGTGATGGGTATTTCTGACATTATTGAAAGCTTATAGGGCTAACAGTATCTCTCTCTTCGTCAGAGCCCAGGAGAAGTCTCTGTTCTGAGCAGCAGTCTGATTGGACAGTCCAATGGAGGAGATGCCCCCATGATGCCCCTCCCCCTGGTAAACAAGCCTGCGGGGCAGTTTTTGGACCTATCCCTGCTGTAGGGACGCACTACGCACACACATAAAGGTCATGCGACAGTCCAGTTTGTCAAAGACTATTTATGTATTTTAGGTTTTTTAAATAGTCCATAGAGATTTATTTATATGTTAAAATTATAATTGTATTTTATACCAAATCACTATGGCCTTAGCCAAATAGCAATTGTCTTTTATTGCACAGTGTATTTTAAAAGCTTTATAGATTTCTTTTTTTACCATGTTATGACATTGTAATGATTATTGCTGAAACTAGAGAAGAATAATCTTGTAGCAACTGAGCTAACTATTTTCAGTGAACCAAAGTGTAAGTGTGAGTGAGTCTGTGAAGTGAACGAATATGCGTGAATGTGTAGTTAGGCATTTTTATATGTTAATGACATAGTTGTACGTGTTATATACAGATTTTATACATAACATGTGATTGTATTAAAAGCTTTAGTGCATGAAGTTTAGTTAACCTCTTAAGATGTTTACAGAATGCCAAACGAAATGCACTGCTAATCAAAATATACTGATGAAATATTTTAGCAGTATCCTCTTCCTATGTTACACTGTGAGCTTGTCCTAGCATCAGGTTTGACGTTTCACATTCATTTTACCCTGTCACCTGAACCTATGCAGCCAAAATGATTGTCCATGATCAGGGCTTGATGTTAAACTTTTTGCTCACTGGCCACTTCTATGCAAACAACACCAGACAGAATTAGTTTTAGTTTTCAGTAGCCAGAATGATCATACATTATTGGGTAAGTAATAGATATTTAAAATAATCATGACTTTATTTATCAAAGTTAACCTGTTTAGGAAGCGAACACCTTTTATAATTGTAATATTTTGTGATTTGTGTTGCACTGTAACTGTTGGCTTTGTTCCTGATTTTGTGGGGCGGAACAAGTGCACATATTCAGAACTAAATTATATGCATTTTTTCAGTGTTTGGTTATGATCATAATTATTGCTCTAAATACATTACATAGTTTTATTAATTCCAAAGCCAATTCATTCATAATTCAAATGCATTTTATTTATGTTACATGAGGACAGCCTGTCTTTAATCCTCTTTACATTTTATATCACTGATCATAATTAATTACTTAAAAAAAAAAACCTATTACCATGTTATGTTACCCAATACAGCAAAATTAATGAATATGCAAAATATCAAATGCAGTACTACTCTTTGTGACTAATGACATGAAAAGTGTTGATCTTGAAAATGGAACATCAAGCCCTGTCCATGTGTTGTGTATTGCCAATGTTGTTTTGTCTCTTATTTTTGGGCTAAACCAAAACAGAGGACAACCCCAGTTCTTGTAACCTAACCTCAAAAGTTACATTCTTAAAGTCATCTCATGTTATCAGACACCTGCAAAAAGCCAGCGGTGGTTTCACGAACTCAAGACAGGACAACAAAGCTTTGTTCTTTTTCCCTTTCCTCCTTTGCATCATCTACTTTCACCTCAGGAAAAAGAGTGATGGAGAAAGAGAGAGAGAGGGGTGGACTGGAGATGGGAAGATGAGAAAGGACAGAAAACTGCTTATATGAATTTACGGACGACATGATCTGTTTCTTCAAGTTGTTTTAGACCAAAATCCACCTGCTCAGGATGTTCTGTTGAAACAATAAATGTGAGATGTCAACTTTACTCCTGTTCTTCTGTCTGTACTGCTTCACAAATACAAAGAGCAAACATGAGCAGAGTTTGTATTGATGGAGACAGGCTATGGGCAGAACTGTGGTTTTGATTATCAACAGATTTTTGGAGTTATAAGACCATTAAAATGACATGTAAAAAGCAAAATCACCTAGTTTCTTTCTTATAATGAGCTCACCGAGCTTTGTGCTTTGCATGGCATTTAAATAAGCTTAAAGCTCCAGAAATCCGATCATAATCACATTTTAGTGTGCATGTAAATACAGCTACTCTATTTTGTGAATTTAGGTCAAATAACACAATAAACTACAGAAAAAAGCACTATTACACCTAATTTAACATGTTTTACCATTTTAAATTATTATCACTGTTAAGATTTTGCAATGGTAAAAATTGAGGTTATTTTTTTCCACGGACCCTGCGCAGTTGGGTGCCCCCTTGTGGGCGCCCCCTTGTGGGTGTTCCCTTGTGGATGTTCCCTTACGGGTGTTCCCTTACGGGTGTTCCCTTGTGGGTGCATTGATCCTTGACTTGGTTTAGTCCAGATCTAGTTTTGGTCTAGTCCAGGTTTAGTCAGAGTTTAGTCACAATTTTGGTGTGAACGCACAGTTGGGTGCCCCTTGTGGGCGCCCCCTTGTGGGTGCCCCCGTGTGGGTGTTCCCTTGTGGATGTTCCCTTACGGGTGTTCCCTTACGGGTGTTCCCTTGTGGGTGCATTGATCCTTGACTTGGTTTAGTCCAGATCTAGTTTTGGTCTAGTCCAGGTTTAGTCAGAGTTTAGTCACAATTTTGGTGTGAACGCACCCAATAAGTGTCAAAAGCATCACGTTGACATTCATGTTTCTTGCACCTCACCGTGTGACACTGAACTTTCTCTAAATTTATTCAGGCCTATATTCTTTGGAAATTTGTGCATCATTTTAGGTTTACTTTTGGAGGTCACATCAGGTTAGACAAGCTTTAATGGTGCGTTCACACTTGCACAATCAAACACACAGTGATGGGAAGAATACCTTGAAAATGTATTCAGTTACAGAAACCTGAATACCTTAAAATGTATTTTGTAATGTATTTTGATACATGGTCCAATCGGAGTACTGTATTCTCAATACTTAGAATACTTTTACATTGGGTTGCATTTAAATTATAGTGTCAAAACCCAACATAGGATTATAAACAGCTTTCTGTTTGTTACACTGTGGTTAAGCATTTCCTATCACAAATAAAAATCGCACATGCCTCACCACAAGAGCTGTGTTTTCTGTTTTTCCCCCTAATACTGTGGAGTTTGAAGTCTAAATTGTGTGAACAAATTTTGCTATGCATTCCTTTGATTTTAGGAAAGTAACTGTATTCTGAATACCACCAAATGAAAGAGTAACTGCACTGGAACACAGGTACTCAAAATTAGTATTCAGAATATGTGTTTTCGGTAGAACTACACGTATCCCAGTTACTTCCCAACACATCAAAATTGGAACAAAACTAGAACTATACTTGGAACTAAACCTAGACCAGGACTAAACCAGGAACAAACCAGGACCAAACTAGAACCAAACAAATGTGAACACACCCATCAGATATCACGTCCAAATATTTACTCATTTTATAACTTTTACTCTTCTCTGACAAATTATTAGAGTCACTACTTTCTGAATATGTTTTTAATGGCCTGCACTCTTTATATGAGCACAATCACGGCTACTCCACCCCCTTCGATTCAGAACAGCCTATTGTCACTCAAACACATTAAACCCATCTGTGAGGAGAGCATTATATTCACAGAGCGGACAAGGGAAGAATGGGCAGCAGGAAGGAGAGAAGGAAAGGAGGAGGTGAGGAGGAAAAGTGTTAGACCCCTATAGGGCAGATTTGGCATTGTGTAACATAATATTGCGCACCCCACCCAACGCTGCTGATCCCTTTAAACACACACCCATTATCTCATCCAAACCAGTAGAGCAGCACCTTTAGTGACTGCAACAAAGCCACGCTAAATACTTAAATGCTTAAAAAGTAATTAACAGGACAACAATGATTTTAATATAAAGATGGTGTATAATTAACACATAACTGATAAATGATGTAACCTACTTTATACTGTTCAAGTTTGTCTCCATCCAAGCTAACAAGCTAATAAATGGCTAATAATGACTTAATAAATTCAGACTATTCACATTAACATAAAGTACTTTTGACAGTGATTATTTTTTAACCCTCTTTGTAAAGCAAGATATGACATGTTTAATATCTTTCTTGCTTCTTTCAATGCTTCTTTCAAACTACATGTGGCCAGTGGGGTGAGAAAATTGCAACGATACAATTCCTTATCCCACATTAGTAGGTTTTATTTTCTTATTTCAAGCTATTATACAGTAATCAAGCCCGAAATGTCATGAAACTACAGTAATCAAGGTCAGTGATTCTCAACATTTACATAATACCATTAACAGAACTAAGTCAAGTCTAAATTTCAGGTCAAATCAGGTTTCAGATTGGACTTCACTAGTTTTAGATGAAGACAAACACAAAAAGGACAAATCTGAGTAATATTAATTTTAAGTTGATCAAATCCAGATAAAACCCACATTCAGTACCACAGTTTGAGAAACACTGAGTTAGGTTCTTAAAGGTGCACTATGTAACTTTTCTGGTGGAGCATCAGACACCTGCTTGTCTCTATGGATGTTTTTGCCGGTAATGTTCCACGGAATGGCATTAAACTTGTTTATCACCATGGAGACAAGCAGGCGAGATCTGTGGAGAAGCAAGCCCGCACAGCAAGAAGGTATCCAAGGTACTTTTAATAAATAAAAACACTTGTATTGGAAATAAATGCTACTGATAGACAGGCCTGTACAAACATAGGCAAAGTAATAACATCTCCATGGCGACAAGACGAGTTATGCAGTGAACCTTTATATAAATCTACAACAGTCAAACTAATAGGCCTAGATTATTATTCTGAGTTCAAGTCCATTAAACCCATAGGCAGTTTCACTTCTGCATTAAACGTCTGTCTTGCGCACCTCGTCTTGTGAAATACAGTTGACGGAGAGCAGAGCTAAGTGGGATTCAATTACAGGTTGACTCATAGGCCGTAGGTGTGTAGACTTGAGGCTGCTGTAGATAAAGCGGTAATGGCCTTTATAACTGCATTCCCTCACAGGGCGGGAGAGGCTCAGGGCGCGGCCAGCCCACATTCCCGTGTCACTGCAACTGAATGGAGAGATGCTACTTCACATTTGTCAAACCAATGATGCAGACTTTACTAAAACGTGACCAAAAAAAACACATTGGCCTACATAGACTTAAGAGTAGACGTGTGCACCTCCCATTGAAAAGACGGATAGCCTAATTAAATAAGATATTAGGGTAACGTTGGTGATTTGCTAACTCGTAATGCGCAATTTGTTTTGATTTATGATCAAAGCGGGAAACGCAATTAAAAAGTGTTGTGTAAACATGAAGATGTGTTGAGCTGTCAGTGATTATTGACCCACATTTGTCTCCGCCTAGTGGACAGACAGATATTACAGGGGTCAATCACGATTTGTAACTTGGTGAAGAAATCTGATTAAGATGTAATAATAGTTTATTTGTTTGTTTTGTTTTGTTTTTGTTTGTTTTTTGTTTTGTTCTTTCCCGGATAGGATCATCTAGTGTCCAAACTTGTAAGAAAACACCCTGCACAGACTAATTAATACCTACCAGGAACACAAACTCTTTGATTAGCCTCATGTTCCATACAGTTTACAAGTTAATTGGAAATTGAGTGGAGTTTGACAAGCAATTTCTTCAGTGTCTAAATTATAGCTGAATTAAATAATAAACATTATACTCCATAAAATAGGGTAATGAAAGTTAAGACCTCTTAATCCTTTTGAAGGCAAGGTTATATATTTATATAAAGTTCTCTTGAATACACATTTTAAATTAAGGAGATATTTATTTGCTTAGCAACAAACATGTATTCAGTCATACAGTAACAAAAACATATACTTAAATATTCCAAACAAAGTGACTTATAACCAGTCTGCAGTGCACTATGAAAAGACACACAGAAATGACTTTAACTATGTAACATTTCTGGTGAATGATCTGCCACCTGCTTGTCTCCATGGAGATACTATTGTTTAACCTGGAATGCTCCACAGTATGACATTAAACCTATCTATCTCCATGGAGACAAACACATGCAATTGAATAAAATGTGAGATAAATAAATGTAATGCCATACTGTGAAACATTCCAGGCGAACAGGTAGTATCCATGGAGACAAATAGGTGGCGGACCCTTCACCAGAAAAGTTACATACATGCTCCTTTAAGAGACTGAATGTTTTGAAGCCTAATTAAAGTCTTATGAGTCTGAATTCGTGGCTTTCACAGTTCGAAACACAGTCGAGATAAACAGCGTTAGAGTTGGTAACATTACAAAGCACCAGCAGGCAGCACCAGACGCACGTGTTGCATTGCTCTGTCAGTGATAATAAATAAGCCAGTACAGTTTGGAGGGATGAGTATAAAGTTATTCTAAATTATGCAAATATAACATCTTTATGTCTTAATGGAA
This sequence comes from Periophthalmodon schlosseri, assembly GCA_000787095.1. Classification (NCBI taxonomy): domain Eukaryota; kingdom Metazoa; phylum Chordata; class Actinopteri; order Gobiiformes; family Gobiidae; genus Periophthalmodon; species Periophthalmodon schlosseri. Next base: position 12,213 of record KN485061.1, read on the forward strand.
ATATATATCTTTACAGCTGAATATACACTTATAATGCAAATATACAAGTGTTGATTGTAGCCGACGTCTTTGGGGGTAGGTCACGTGGTTCAGAGCTGTGTCATAAGGAGGGCTCGTAGGATCTTCTCTCTGTCCACTCTTGTCTCTTCAGCACTGAAAGTGATGTTCAAATGAAAATATGAACGTAATTATTCAGAATTTGTATAAATATATACAACAAAGGCTATGCTCAGGGCTTCATTTGTAAAGGTTAGTGCTAGATAGTGGGCTCCGGAGGGACAGATGTGATGACATGGAGCAATGTGGACATTTATTTCTCTTCTTTACTTATTTTCTTTTAACTTATTTTATGAACAGGTATAAAAGGTTATATTTATGTACCTTAACCTTAACTCTTTTTCTGAACTTCGCCAACTATGGCCATAACAATAACTTTGTTCTTAAGCTCTACCAAACCAAGCCCTAATATTAACCATATCTATGTTCCTAAACTTTATCAGTTCAATTGACCAATCAGAGCAGTTCGTCCTTTTGGAGCTTACTAGCTTGCACCAACTGTTTGTAAATGAGTTACTAGAGCACTTTTGGATTGGTGTGGTGGAGAGGATGAGGGGAACTGGCTGAAACAGTTTCGGGAACTGGAACATTAATCATATAATTTCAAATATTTGTCCTTGAAAATGCAAGGGTGGAAAACTCTGTTCTTTCCATGGGTACACAAGGCCAAAACACATTTGACTTCCTTGTTTACACTGCTCAAATTAGACAATATTTGATCCAGTAACAATGACATGTGGTGTCAAATGTATATATTTTTTCACAATTATCAAATCTTCTACATGAAAATCTGCTCTTTGAGGTCACTGACATGTTACCTGTCATTATGTGCAGCGAGATAGGGGTCCAGGTGAGGGGTGGAGTTGTGGTAGAATGAGGGGGACAGATGAGGAGACGGCAGAGGGGAGGGGCTACCCACTTCCAGGGTCGGCATGTTCTCAACCTAAAAGACACATGTACCTTTACTCACAAGGGCAGACGATACACAAGAGGAGGTGACAACATGCTACACTTCAAAATGTTAGTTTATAGGTCATTAGAGACGGGTACTGGGTAGAGAGATCACAGAGTCACCACACTTCATCAGTAGGGGAAGGTAATGGAGCACAAGTAGTAAAGTACTGTACTTAAGTTTCTGTACTTTACTTCAGTACATTTTACAGTGTATACATTTTACTTTTACTTTACTACATTTGGGAGAACTGGACTGAAAAGTAAAAAGTACTTTCATATGATTCGAGGGGTTATTTTTAAGATGACAGATAACATCCTGAGGTTTGAGTTCAAGCTTGTCAAAAATGTAGTAGAGTACAAAATACAGAAACCTGCTCTCAAATGTAGTGAAGTAAAAGTAAAAAGTATCTACTGTAAAATTGACTTCAGTACAGATACCTAAAAATTCTACTCAAGTACAGTACTTTACTACTTGCACTGCTACTTGTCATTACTTTCCACCACTGAGTGTTACCAAAATTTACTTTGCATGTTTTACCCTAAATTCACAGCTCATCCATTTATAGGAGCTTGGGACTGCTCCAAATAATCCAACAACATTAGCTCATGTGACCTATTCAACCGTGTACAAGTATGTACCTGTGGGTATATGGAAGGTTGAATTTGTCGGTCCAGTGAGCCGGTGGAGCCTGACTTTGCCGTACTTTCAGAGGAGATTGCAGCGAGGGCTTCTGGGAGATTGTCCTCGTCTTCATGATTACTTTGGGACAAGTAAACAGGTTAGGTTCATGTGTTGTCACAACAGGGCCCTATTCTTTCGAATGGAGATTGAGTACAAACCAGAATACAATGGAAGAATTTGTTGCTAAAGAGTAAAAATGCTGAGGTTTTGACCTGGTTAATGTCATAGTAATATCATAAACTGTATTAAGTAAAATGTAAAAATGAAATTGTGAAATTGTTTAACTGTATTTTAAATTAAGATTACATCATTCCATCAAGCCACCAGATTAACCCATAGAATAATATTGTGAATGATAAGTTTACCATTATCAATGTGGGATTAAAATTAGACTAAACCAGGAACTAAATCCGGACTAGACCAGGACTAAACCAGGAGTAGTACTTACAAACTGTACTGTCTGACCAGCCGTTTTCTGCGGTTGCTGCTGGCGTCCGTTTTGGGTCTCTCTGGGGTCGGGTTGAGCTCTAGTCTTTGTGAAGTTTTATCTGTGGCTAAACTGGATGTGGCTGAGTCTTGTGATGAACTCTGATATCTAAAAATATATTTTAAAAAAACCCCAAAGATATATTTAAAGTACTACATTACTTTACAAATTATTACAAATTATGAACAGGAAATAATGCTGGGTGTCAGATGGCATTCTGTTCATGGATTTCAACTTCCTGTTTATAGGTGACATTGTGAGGACATTTCTCTATTCAAAAGAAATAATACATTGAGTTCTTAAATACTATAGAATACGACTGTGATCAATGTTCATCAACCCATGGATCGACCTGTAGTGTAGATTTGGGAGGCTGGTAAATGTCTACTTAAATGCAAATTTGGATAAAATAGTGGGATAATTACCCTTTATATTACCAAAAAATGTTGCAATTGTGTCGTTTCTTTTGGAAAATACAGTTTAAATGGCTCCCGTTCCCTTTTAAGAGAGTGGAGGTGGAAAAACAAGCCCAGAATAAGACTCACCTGTCACTGAAGGTCTCACTTGAGCTCTTGCCTTGAGGAGTTGTTGGAACCTCCTTTAACAAAAAAAAACAAACAAACAAACGAACATGGAACTTTTTTAAGAGGACTATTATACAAAAATCAACTTTAGGGCAATTTTAAGCTTGTTATAGTTGTTTACCTTTCTCATTTACCTACTAAGTTGCGATGCCATTAAATTCTAAAGGGTTTGTCTTTAAACTGTCTGTTGTCAGTTACTATAAGGCGTAATATAAATAATCGTGCAACAACTGTACTGCTACAATATACATTTCCAGTCTTAATATAAAATGTGTGTGCGCTCTGCAGATAAAAACACTAAAAGAAAGGTGTTGGTCATAAACTTAAAATCTGTAAAATTAGTAAATATGTTGTTCTTGTAACTGCTTATGTGCTGTTAATGTAACTGCTTTGGTATGTGACACTTGGTTGCTCTGCAGTTACTGGTCTTTTTTGAGACGGGCTCTAGTGAGTTGAGCCCGCTGTTGTTTTGCTCTTGTTTTGACGTGGGTTACGGCCTACAGCCCTTGTGTTCAGAAAATAAACAACCAGAAGAAATTCAGCGTGTTTCCTTACACCAGAATGCTACAATATGTAAAATACAAAATCTTTCTTTTCTTTACTCCATCACACAACTTGTCCCAGATCATACTTTGTGAGGTGGTCAGCCTATTTTAGACTGAGACAGCTCTTTATATAAATTCCTCTCCTTGATCCTGACCTTGAACGCAGCCTCCATCTGGGCCTTGAGGATGTTGCTTTTATGTTGTTCGGACAGTGCAGCGGGAGAGGCGGGGGGGAGCAGGGACTTATCACAAAGAAGTTTGTCCTCTCCCTGACAAAAAGTTTAAATGGGAGTGAGTTTAATAATACACAGCACAGATGTATACAACAACTCAACGTCTGGGTACCACTTTAAAGGGCCCATATTATGATATTTTCTAATCTCTGTTATAATGTTGTTTCCTCAACGCAAAAATACCTGGAGTTGTGTTTTGTTTCATTCACACATGTTTAACACACAAACACTGCATATTTTGGCTTCTTCTCTCAAACAGAAAACACTCTGTTCCACCTTGTGATGTCATGTGGTAATACAGGAAATGCTCCACTGTGTTGTTAAACTCCATTCAACTTCACTAGAATCATTTGGATAATTTCAGTCCTGGAACTGCCCATCTTTACTGAATTAAAGGAAAAAGGTAGCTGTTAACTTGAAAACTACCACTATGTGACATCACAAGGTGGAACAGAGCATTTTGAGCTTTGGAGATGTAGACAGACTAATGATAAAGGGTTACTCAAACATGTGAATGAAACAAAACACAACTCCAGGTATGTTTTTGAGGAGGAAACAACATTTAACATGGCTTAAAGCTCACAAAAGTCAATTTTGTGTAATATAGGACCTTTAATTCAGGAGGAAACACATTTAACATGGCTTAAAGCTCACAAAAGTCAATTTTGTGTAATATAGGACCTTTAATTCATAATGAACAAATAGTTTATTAAGACTTAGTAATTTCCTAATTAAGGGGTCAAGTTAGGGTTAGTGTATTAATTAAAGGTGCACTAGGTAACTTCTCTGGTGAAGGGTATGCCATCTGCTTGTTTGGGTGGAGATGTGATTACTTTGCCTGGAATGTTCCACAGCATGGCATTAAACTGATTTATCTTGCATATATTCAATTACAGGCCTTTTCATAGCTCAAAAACACCAGTGAGCGGGCTTAACCTCTCCAAAGAGCTGACCTGTAACATGACCTGGTTACGTCACCTACTCTCCATGGAGATAGAAAAGTTTAATGTCATAGTGTGGAACATTCCAAGGAGACAAGCAGGTGAGACCACCAGAAAAGTTACATAGTGCACCTTTAAGTAGTTGCTAAATCCAGAACATTGCCAGTACCACCGCTTGGTTGAAGTGTGTATGTGTGAGTGAGGGTCATTGCTGAGTGTTCTTGCATTTTGTACCTGGCAATTTTCTAGGAACTATCATGGGTTTCAGTTTCCTGTTAGTAGGTAACATTTTAAGGACTTTTGATCGTTCAGAAGATGGAATGTTTTGTGCTCATTGCTATGGCAACTATCATGGCAACAATTTTTCATCCCTCTGAAACCCGTGTATACTATGTGTGAATGGGGCATAAGTTTATATAGACAAAAAGGTACAGGGTAATTGTCTGTTAGAGAGTGAAAGGTTTTCTGTGATGACCTTGTTGTCGATGTTGAGGCGCAGCGAAGGCCACGGAGGAGAGTCGCTGTCAGACTCCAGAGCTTTGAGCAGAGTCTGAGAAATGTCCAGTCCGTCTGCCGCACACGGAGCAGGTCTGCGCTCTGCAAAACAGTCATCAGATTCACATAGTAATGAAGAAGAGGGAACATCTCAACAGAGGTGGTTACATTTACTTGAGTAGCTTTTGAATAAAACTGCACTTCTCAGGGTAGTTTTCAGACAGTCTACTTTAACTTTTACGCCTATTGCTGGGTTTCAGATGACATCACAACATTCTATAAGCCAATAATATTTAATACAGATGGGCGGCAGCTAAAACTGATATTGTTAAGATGCAGATTTTTGTTGTAATACAGCAAGTTCTTTGGTCTTTTCAATAATCGAAAATATCAGGTTAAACATTTGTGAATTTATCTTTAAGATAGGATCTGTGCAATTTTATCTCTATGAGGTTTGTGCCGAGTCATGCGAAAATTAATAAATAATTAAAGATCAGGCAGTGGACAGGGAGCTGCGGGTGGATGTCACTGACAACATGTTAAACAGTACACGAAAAAAATGAATACTTCACCGGAGGACTCTTCTGTGTTTAGAAAGAAAGGTGTTTGTGTCTCAGTGCTAACGCTAATGCTAATTTTGTGGCATAATAAATATTAAAACAACACCACAAACTGAAGTATTCTATGTATAAAAATAATAGGGTAATCTTTATTTTAATTTCTTTTATTCTTATTTTATGTTTACGTATATTTTAATAAAAGTGACTGTCAGCTTTGAGACAGAATGAATTAGCTAGTGTGCGTCTGTGCACAGAGCCTATTGGGAAATCTGGCTCTCGCCCCCCATCTGGGAGCAGGACATCATCACATTAAGTTTTGGCTACTCTTCCCACTGTGACTATAAGTGACAAAAGCTTCATGTTGACAATATAAAATGATTTGAACATTTGTCTCTCTTGCACTGCTCCACTGCAGCCTATTATTGGGTAGATTAATCTGATTGATCCAGAAATCTGATTTTTCTGGCCATGTAAATATATCCGCTGACAGTCTGAGCAGCCAGACTGAGCGGCAATGACAAGAATTCAAATATTTCTTCAGCGTGTCAGAGTAATAGCCATAGATTACACTGTTTTCTCTCACAACAGTTCAACATTTGTCAGCCATATTTGTAACTTTTGGTACTTTTACACTTTGCTTTGTCACTCGTTGATGCAAAACAGTGGAATAGTATGTGCATTACTTAATTGCAGTTATTTGTTTGGGTTACACCGCACTAAAGGTGTTTTCCAATTGATTGTCCCATCCCATTCTGTCTGAGTGAAGCTTTCAGACAAATTACAAAACATTTATAGAGCAAACGTCTGACAGAATAAAATGAAACGTATGCCCCGCTCAAAAATGAATACATGAAACTGCTTGCTAGGCATTATATACATAAAAAGTCAATGACATAGTGGGTGTTCTCTGTTTAAGTCAGTCTTTCATAATGAGGTCACTTTAATTGCTGACCAGAACATATTGTATATTTTAAACATTAGTTATCTAAATCAATTATACATGATAATGAAGTCCCAAAGGTTTCCAGGGGGTCCTCAGGGTTTCTCAAAAGGGGAAAGAGGTCCAAAATAGATTGTGTGAATTATAATGAAGGGCATGCATCTTAATTGCTTACATGAAGTGTTCTTTAATAATTCTACATTTGTTTTAAGACAGCATCTTATCAGGTAGCAGAACCACTGATCTATAAAAACATAATTTCTCCTTCAAACACCTAAATATTCAGCTAAGTATAAAACCAGTTAGCCTTGTAGTGTGCATGGGATTTTTTGAATTAGTTTATCTGTTCATATTTCAGCTGTCTGTCAGATATTAAAGGTTCTGGAAATGTGTCAGAAATCAGAAATCACATCTAATTTAATTGCAATTGTAATACTACTAATATTTCTTCAAACTTGTTCAGTTCTAATGCCTACTTGAGTTTTTACTTTTTACACAGTTAGCTGATTTGATAAAACTACTCACTGTTTTTGTGGTGTGAGTGGTAGAGCGTGTCCTGGCTGTGGGTGTGTCTTCGGTGATGTCGATGGGCTTTTCCTGAAAATGAAGTCTTATCTTCTTCATTGAACTGATGTCCAGAGCTGGGACCACTCAGAGGGAAGCTGGAAGCAGAACATGCAAAGTGGACAATACGGCTGCAGGATTAACAAACAAACTATTTGAATGGTCACAATTAGCAAATCATAAAAGCTGCAATAGTTTTCAAGGGACACTATGGAACTTTTCTGGAAATGTTACCTTTTTGCCTCGAATGTCTAGCACCTATTTCATTTTGGGTGTTTTTATTGCTCAAAAATACCTTAATAGATCTGACCTGTAACTCGGCTTGATTGCATCTCCTACTTGTCTCCATGGAGATATACAAGCTTAATGCTACACTATGGAACAGCAATATCATCTCCATGGAGACAACCACCGAAAAAGTTACACAGGTTACCTTTAATTAACAAGATACATTTTCAAACAACAAAATATCCAGTCTCCATAGGGTCATATTATGTATAAAACATATTAACCCTGTAGTTTATACTGAAATTCATAGGATTCTTGTATTAATTTAGCAATTCATGTTTTAGTCTTCTCTTGAATGGAAATGCTTCCAGTCATGTTTAAAATGTGCCCTATTAACTGTATGAATAATCATTTTAAAACACACATTGCAAATCTAACTGCCAATAAATAAATAAATAAATAACAAAATGCCAAAATTATACTTTTCATAATATTAAGAAAATGGCTTTCCCTTTATGTGTTTTTTTTTTTTTATTTAAAGGCACTGTTGCAGCATCATGGATTTGAAGTAAACATTACAACTATTACAGTAATTGTAAACAAAATCTCATACACAGTGGTATTCTACATTTCTACCAAACTGAACAACAACATTTTAGTTTACTTTAAAGCAGCATACTCCCTAAACCAGGCACTGGACTAGTTTTACTTTCCTTTTCATTGTAAGTCTAATTTTAGCCAGGCACAGAGGTGATTGAAACAAAAACATACACACGCAAATTTCATATCAAAATGTCCACATGCAGACGAAGCAAATATGGCTTATTTTAGATGTTTTGCGATGGAGGACACAAAAGGAGAAGGGTAGAAGTGGGTGATGTAATGTCAACAACAAAATATTAAAATTTCCGTTTTTGAAGGTCATTTTTTTCACAAATTTTTGAAACCAACCAAAAGTTTTTAAGAGTGCTGAGTAAAAATAAAAACTTGTTGTGTAATCTTTCAAACTAATGTAAAAAAAAAAAAAAAAAAAAAGTGATAATTCTGGGGGCCTTAGTGCATATAGGAAATGTGCTGTTCATTCAATATTTCATAGACGTGACCTGTGTTCCCAACAATGCAATTCAAAACAGATAGGCCTATTTATTTCAAGGATTCACATTTTTACATGATTTAAAAGTTGTTTATCTTTACATTTTTGTTTATGGTTCAAGTCAATTGTCTAATCAGAAAGCACAATACAATAGCTTTCTTTGGGTTGCCAGATTCTATAGCTAAAACTCACTTGTATTTGTGTTATCATAATATGGCAGCTAATGGCAACCCAGGTAAAGTTGAGATTGATGTCATTTTCCTTTAATTAGTGGGTGAGCAAAGAAGATATTCTGCATTCAACATTCAACATGACATTTACTCACACATGTTCATGAGTTTCAGTTTCCTGCTTTAGTTTCCATTTTGAGGACTTTAAATTTTGAATTGCTATGACAACAGTTCCCATTTTTCATCACTCTGAGACCCATGGATAGCACATACTGTTTTCTGGACAATCGTATATAATATTATTCTTTCTTGTCAATATCGCCCACACCTTTAAGTCGGGCTGGGCTATTTTGGTGATACTGTCATATTGTCATTCAATAATTCTCTGATTCATAGGCTCAAAAGACACTTTTTCTCACCCACTCCTATTGGCTCTGTGCACAACAGCGCCCGGCAACCTCACCGTTAGCGTCACTACTTCCTGTCCTATTAAATCTCTATGAGGTTTGAGCCGAGTCCCACTAAAATGAATAAATAATTAAAGATAAGGCAGTGGACAGGGAGCTGCGGGTGGACGTCACTGACAACATGTTAAAAACTACACAAATAAAACACTTCAGCACAGGACACTTCTGTGTTTAGACAGAGAGATGTTTGTGTCTCAGTGTTAATACTAATGCTAATTTTGAGGCTTAATAAATATTAAAATAAAATGAAGTATTCTATATATAAAAACGATTAGGTTGTTTTTACTTAAATTTTAAAAGAAAGGTTGTTTATTTGATATTTTATGCTTTTAATTAAATTTAGGATTATCTTTAAGACACAGTGAGGTAGCTCGTGTGCTGCTGTGCACAGAGCCTGTGGGTCAGCCTCTGTCATGCTCTGAGTGACAGGTGGATTTAAACACAGTGAAGAATGAGCTTCAAGAGGAGATGACTCGACGTAGCGGAGTTAGCTTTTATGCCCAATATAAACATAAGTCTACAAGAATTGTGATCAAATTGAAATTGTGATCTGGCTTCAAAGAAAATCATAATATTATTTTCAGCATATGGGCCACTCCCTCCCTTTAGTCATAGTGCGGTTGTCAATATTAAAGCAATGTTTTCTGCTCATGGTTCATACACAGGGCGCTTCTGTTTGAGGTACATTCACACATGTCTAAAAGGGTCCATAGTTTCTAAATGGTTTAAAGCCAGTATCAAAGTGCAGTCATGAACTTGTCCCTGTGAACCACGCTGACAGACTTCAGGATGCTGCTGGTCCTCTTGGGCACCGGGGGGCGATCCGAATCGGGACTTGAAGTTTCCAATGATTTTCTGAATGTGATGAACGGCCACAGCACGAATGGATGGAGACAAAGACACAAGACAGACACAAGAGGACGGTGGTTTACTGTAATGTGGTGGTAACAGAAATGAATGGGAGAGCTGAGAATCAAAAGGTGTAGAGTAAGTGGCATTTGGAGAAAGTATTTGTATAAAATGAAAGGTTATTATGTGTTCTATCCAATGCCCAAATATTTTAAAGAGTTGCTGTAAATAGTTAGTTATACTTATTGGCAAATCCTTTCTCTTTTTTCCAAGATTTTTAGGCATAAAAAATTGCTCTAAATCAGCGGTGTCCAAACTATGGTCCGGGGGCTAAATGCGGCCCTCAGGTCAATTTTTGTTGGCCCTCAGGCTTCCTGGTGAATTGGCCCACATTATCCTGGGAAATATTTCATCATGCTAAATTTGAATCCTCTACCATTATAAAGTAACTAACTATTTTTATGTGAGACAGCGCTAAGATTAAGGTTCTGTGATTGAAGTAAGTTGAAACCCTCAGATAAAACCTTCTTAATATTATCCACGGTATTGACCACCAGTCTGTGGCCCTCCACGTGGTCTAGGTTTCAATAGAGCTCCTGCAGTTGTCTCACGCAATCCCAGTATGCACCACCAAACCCCAAACTGGCAGTGGTCACGGCTGAGAATTCTGATAGAAACTAACAATGTCGGTTGTAATTAACAAACTTTATGAGAGTTTCAGAGATTGTGGGTCGAAGAAAGCCTGAGCCTTTTATCGGATTCACCAAGCTCCAGATTAACGGTAGAAGTGGATTTCTGCAGCTGCACAGTCTAGCAGCTAATCAAGCCGTACATTAATTAAGCTATGAATGTATTTTTACATTGCTATTGTTTTCTTTATTTATTTGGTTTTATTGGAATGATTCAACTATTGTTTCATAATGATTCAAAAACTGTACATTTGAGTCATTAGCATTATAGTCCATTAATTATAGTCTATTAATTAGGCAGAGAGAATGTAGTTTAAAGAGAAATAATGCCAAATGCTTTTTGCTAAACACTGTTCATTTGCTTAACGATTGTAGAAAATAAAATCACAAACTAAAGTTAAATGAATGGTTTTTGTTCTTATTACATTGACGTGAGTGATTTAGCTGCTAATAGGCTACAACATCTGCACATTATTTAGAGCACATCATGTTTTCGCTATTTAATCAATTTCACATAATTTAAGGTGTCAGTATCAATAAACGTTATAGGTACAGGGCTTTATAACAAAGTATATTTTTCATAAACATCTCCAGGGACCCTTTTTGATGATATAAGAAGGTGAAAAGTAAACCAGATGTTCAGAGTTAAGGCGAAATCTACACAATCTATACTGTTTAAAATAACACCCGCTCTAGGTAAGGGTCTGTTTAATCTGATTATCTTTAAGATATATCATTATCTACAATTTCATTTAAAGACAATAAAACTCCAAAAGCGGAGCCAGTGCCATTCATTACCGCTAATTCACCACTGCCAATATGGCGTCCCTGTTAAACTTAGTCATGTGGTGCAGGAGCTCTACATGCATCCCTCCATGGAAACAGTTTGGACACTCCCTGCTCTAAATGGTTCACCTTCATCTTTGTGAAAAAACTATATAGTGGTGCACTATGTAACTTTTCTGGTATGGGTCTGCCACCTGCTTGTCTCATTGTCATTGCTTTGCCTAGAATGTTCCACAGTATGGCATTAAACCTATCCATCTTACACTTTTATTGCTCAAAATTACAATGATAAACATGCATTCTTAGTATAAGCCTGGTCCCGCCACAAATCTGGCCCGTTGGTGCACACTGATTGTTTCCATGGAGATAAGTTTAATTAACTGTGGAACATTCTAGGCAAAGCAAAAACATCTCCATGGGGAAAAGCAGGTGGCAGATCCTACACCAGAAAAGTTACAGAGTTTACCTTTAGGAAATGCTAGTTCAAAGTGTGATGTTTTTGGTGCTTATGCAAAGTTCCAATAGTGTTAACTTTTGATTCTCAGCCCTTATGAAAATGTGATGAGATGATCAGGTGGTTTCGTACCTGTGAGGAGGAGTGTGTCCCGACGGCTGAAGGTAAACAGGAGGCGAGAGCGCAGGGTGAGCCATGTGCCACGAGTCATGGCTCATAGGAATGTTGTGCTGGTACTAGAACAACACAAAGGAAACATCATGGCACAGTGGCTTTATTTACATGGCCAGAGTTTACATGTACAAAAGAAATGTGATCTGGTAACACATGTCAGACCACTAATGTTTTTTTTTTTTTGGAGTATTTGGAAATCAGAGCAGATTTTTTTTTGCATAATGCTTTCAATCTTTTACAATTGTTCTGTTATCTTTGTCTTAGCTACATTAGCTTTTTTGCTGTATTCTTCCTCAATAACACCGAAATTATAGATCACAGATAACTCACATCAGATTGTGCTGTTTACATGCTCCAGAAATTAGATAATGACTGGATTTTTAATGTGCTTGTAACGCAGCCAAAACAGCACAAAAGTAGGCCATTTGAGGTCACTTACATGATGAAGCCCGGGATCAGGACTGGCGTGTGCGCTGTAAAAAGATAATTGTCAATATTGTTTTCATTGCAGTTAAGTAAGTTGTGAAAATGTGTTTCTTTTACAATAGTCGTTTTAGATTTGGGGTTAGGATTAGGCAAGATTAAGGTCAAGGTTGCACAGTGGGAATGTTTTAACAATTACGTGTGAATTGATAAATATATTTTGTTTACCTGATGTGTAGTGGCTTGGCAGGTGAAATGGCAACTGGAAAACAGACAGTATATGTTATCTTTATGCACAAAGAGTTACTTTCAAGTCTAGACTGTCTGATATTTGTTATGTAATCCAGGAGAGAATAGTTGCATTACGTAAAAGAACAAGCACACAGATGCGTTTTAACCTTCATAGTCATAGGCCCTTAGCGCACCAGTGCCAACTTATGAAACAAACTGAAAACACATTACGAATAATAAATAGATTTAAAATATTGTTTATTTTCTCATAGGATCCCCATTAGCTTTACATTTAATGGCCTCTAGTCTTCCCGGTGTCCTCTTAAAAGTAGCCGTTATACTTAAATAGATTTTCTCCATCAGCTAAATTTGCCAGTTTTTAAGTTTAACAGAATACCTTGAATCAATGCCAAAAACAGACCAACTAACATCATTCTATATAGATGATCTAATTTAGCAGTGTACGGACTATGTTGTTTCTCCAATAAACGCTTATAGGGACCTCTATTACACACATAGACTGTATATAGAAGTGGACTGAGCTAAATAAAAACACCAGGATCATGTAGCGCGGGTTAATATGAACATTTTAAGACCAAAATGATGAGCCTGACAGCAGCAGTTACAGAGAGAAAGGCGACAATTTCTCAGTAGAAAGTGAATTGGAGTCGATGGAGCCGGAAGCGCACCCATGCTCACTCCCTTCCTTGGAACGCGGTGGCTAGCAGGTTAACTATGTCCATTTATATATACAGTTTATGATTACACATGTCAAAATATTACAAAAATATATGCACAATGTAAAACAAAACAAAACAAATTACTAATACTAGTTCCTTTTAAAAAACAAAGGGGATAATGCATGTTGCTCTGTCGTGCTATATAGGTGTTTATAATCATGATAATATGGTTGATAATGTTAATATAAATGCAATTATAGTGCATTATGGCTATAACAATACTTTGTACAGAAAACATTAATTGTAAATCTGTGCATTTATGGATTTAAGCTTCCTGCATATGCAACATTTTGAGGACTTTTTCCCTATTCAAAAGATATAATATTTTGATCATTCTGAAACCCATGGACAGAGAGGGCTGTGAATACATGGTTACACTCTGTGCCACTCCTATTGCAGCATGGTAAAACAAATCATCTATATTTGTATGCACGTGGTTTTTCAGAATTCAGAATGTGATGATGTCATACTCCCAGATGGGGGGAAGGGTCAGATTTCCCTATTGATTGTACTTTGTCACGGAATATCCAAAACATAAATTCACAAATGTTTGACCTGATGATTTCAATTAATGGCCAGATCCATAAACTTCTTGTATTACAACAAAAATCTGCCTTTTAACTATATTAATTTTAGCTGCTCCATATCTGTGTGAATGTTGTGTTGTCATTTGAAAACCACGCAGTATTTATGTCTGTGTGTATGTATATTAGGGTTGTCAAAAGTATCGAAAATTAGATACTAATCTATATTAAATAAAAATTTAAAGAAATGAATCTTTCCTGAATAGCTTTACAATGATTTTGAGCTGTATCAGAACAGGTATAAGACCACGTAGACTAGTATACACCCATGGACCACTATGGGACATACCTGGACGACTGAGGGATTACATAGATATGACACTACATGGTAATATAAAAGAAAGTAATCTTGAAAATCACATTGTCTAAAGAAAGAGGGTTTTTATTATCACTGTGGTATCAAGTATTGAGTCTATTCCTTAGTATGAAAATCAAGTTTGAAATTTTAGTATGGCGACAACATTAATGTATATAAAACGAAACATGGTCCTCTTTAAGGTCCTGTAAAAGCGTGTATGACCTTCCCAGATAAACATGTGCTGTCCAGAGCTTTGCATGTGCAGATAAGATTCACCTTTGCCCAGAGACTGCGAGCGGGAGGGGTAACGCTTGCTCGGCCTTCGCTCAAACGTACTCGCTCTCCTCAGCCGGCCTCCGTGTGTCGCCTGGTACTCCGTCTTACCGCTAAAACACAGACAACACCAAGGTACACAACAGGATATTACAGAAAGGTCTTGGTGGTTCATTAAAGGATTATGAGAAGGTAGCAGTTTCTTAATAGGTTTGTTAACACACACCACACTCACCCTCCCAAGGCTCAACAGATCAATGTGTATCTTGTTTCTACCACATTATTTTTCTGAAATTCTTTGTCTGTCTAGTCGATCATGTTTTTCTGGCTTGTTTTTGTATTCAGTTCAGTGTTAGAATGAATAAAAAATGAATAACAAAAACCTTTTAGTAACAATGAGACTTTTGTTAAAATTTTCATACAAACTTTGAATTGTTTTTGAGAACTGTTTGTGCACAGAGCCAAATTAAAATTAAAATCAAAATTAATTACTTTTAAAATAACAATACAATCAAAAATGTAATTGTTCCTTAAGACTGGTAAGACTATCCTTCTTATGTTTAATTATCAAAGGTGTGTCTGTTTTGTCTCTTGGCGTTGCTGTGTTGGTGCTGCTCTTCAGACGACAGGATGTGGCCTTGTAGTGTGAGAATTAGTTTTTGTCGCGTCAGATAATGGTCCAAGCAGAAAACAAACAAAACAAAAGAAAATATCCGAGTCTCCATAGGAACAGGTTCATGTAACCATAGATACGCTGTAACCATAGACACAATTGGCTCTTGTTTTACATTTCACACACCATGACGCCGGGCTGGACTTAACTGTAAATTACAGTTCTTTAAAACTTTGTGATAAGTTGTATAAGTGGTGAATTAGGCGGCACATTGATTTGATCTGGGTCCAGTCCTGTTGTATGTTCTTGTTCTAGTCCTGGTTTAGTTCCAGGTTTAGGTGCACTATGTAACTTTTCGGGTGGAGGGTCTGCCACCTGCTTGTCTCCATGGCGATGTTATGGCTTTAGCTGAAATGTTCCACGCAGTATGGCATTAAACCTTTCTATCTTCATGAAGACAAGCAGGTGGCGCATCCAGGCCAAGTTACAGGTCAGATCTATGGAGACCCGTCTCAAAGTTGCCATAATGAAAATCCTTTATATTTTTTTTTTATAAACAACTTGGTTTAAAGTTCAGATATGGGCTAAAATATGTTAAGGTTAGGGTTTAGGGTAAGGTTAGTCTCCAGGAAATGAATGTAAGTCAATGTAATGACCACAAAAGCGTGCAAACCCAACATGTGTGTGCCAGTGTGTACCTGAATCTGAAGCGGGACCCCAGTCTGGTGAAGTCGCTGCGGTTAGCTTTACCGTTGCCAGGTTGGCGTAACCGGAAAAAGGCATGGCTCTCGACCGCACATTTCCACAGGTTCTTGCAGCTCTTGGCACTGGCCAGCTGGAATACAAAGGTGTGCTCCTGCTCCCGACCCTGTGCGGAGGAATAACAGAAAAACATACACCAGTGGTTCCCAAACTTTTCACACCAAGTACCACCTAAGAAAATATTTGTTCTTCCAAGCAGGGGTGGGCGATATGCTAAAAAATTCATATTATGGTTTTCTTAGAGCAGCCAGATCACGATTTCGATTTGATCACAATTCTATGTTTTATACAGTATCTAAGAGGTAACTAAAGCTGTTTCTGAAAGTTTACCTTCACTGTGATTGGTTACAACTACCTGTCACTCACTCAGAGCATGACAGAGACTGACCAGTAGAGGGAGTGGGTGGTGGAAAATGTCTTTTCTTGACCAAATGGATGAGATTATGATTCGATTTTTATCAAATATTTCACCCCAACCAGAAGATCATATCAGGTCAAACTTAAGACTTAACTGGTGGAAAATTGGACTAAACTGTAGTTAAACTAGTTCTAGAAGAGGATTAACAAAAACAGGACAAAAATATGAATACACTGTCACTAAATTAAACATACACAACAGCAGAGGACCTCAAAGTATGCAGTCCACCAATGGTACATGCGCCACATTTTGAGAAACACTGATACAGCTATAAGGGCCAGACTGGAGAGTTTGTGAAAAAACAAAAGTAAATACACCACAAACCTGTTCATCATCCTCCACTACAACCAGTGTGAGGCGGCTCTTCTTAAAGTCCAGACGAGTGATCTTTGGCCTGTGAAAAACATTGACTGATGAAAGAATGTGGTTTAAACGCATTTCAACTCAGAACAGACCCACTACAATTAAAGGGACACTATGTAACTTTTCTTGAGGTCCAGCACTTGTTTGTTACAAAAGAAGTGCTATTGTTTTGCCTGGAATGTCTTACGGTTTTTAATTTGCATTTGCACTTATCTATTTATACAACTACAGGTATTTTATTGCTCAACAACACCCAGCGACACGGTACAGTTTTTAAAGTTTCCATATTACACAAAATGATTATGCCCAAAGCCGACTTGTAGCAACAGGAGGCTAACATGTATCTGCAGCTTTACAAAGTGAAAACAACTGAAGATCTTAAACGATAGGATTGATGCATGGACTTTAGAAACACGCACAAGCACTTTCTGGTTTCATGTGTTGAAATAGTTGGGATTATTGGGTTACTAATGACACAAAATAAGTTTTTATAATGACTTTTTCACATAACTTAAAGTTGTTTCAGCACAATCAGGGAGTTTCAAGTGTGGGATAATTGTATTGGCTTTAAGTGACATTTACAAAAAAACTGCTCAATACTCAGAAGAATAGTCAGGCATGGACTAAAACCACTTTTCTTTTTCTATTTTTTCACAGTTGCAATTACATTAGAACTGTTTATAGTTTATTTTCATTTTTCTCTACAGTTGCCATCTCTCGCACAGTTTGCCTCTCATATTTTAAATCAAAAAGCTAAAAATAGATTTGAACCACTTGCCAAAAGAACAGGCCAATTTTGTTGGAGCCTTCAAATACCAAGATGCCAGTTGGAGTGAGACCTAGTGCATATTCCCCTCCATCTCGGCCCTGAAAAACACAACAGTTATAAAACAAAATCATACAGGGAATGCAGTGCAGACCATCGTTGTGAGTTTAATAGGACGAGGTAATTATTTTATCAGCTTCGATAAATGAGATATGAACAATATTATTCAATGTGTATAAGTCTTGTGGGTTGTACTTGTAAATGTGTGTTTCTTGAACCACTCCTTCAGATATGGCTTTTGCAATTTTTTGTGGTATAACGTCTGAAAATACCACATCTTGTGCAATATTTTGTGTTTTGTTTGATATTTTCTTACTCTTACTTGATCGTATGCATCTTTGTTTGCACTACTGAGGAACTTTGTTTCTTGTAGAGTCATAAAGTGGTCTTCAATACTAAAGTTCATTTTCAGTACTTTTTATCATTCAAAAGATATTATAAAATATTGTGTAATTTGTGTTGAACTGTTAATTGCTACGACAACTGTACTAATTTTTCCTCACTCTGAGGCCCATGGATGGCCATTAGTGGTTTTCAGATTGTAGAATGTGATGATGTCATACTCCCAGATGGGGGCCAGAGACACTTTTCCCTATTGATTACATTGTACTTTGCCATGAAATATCCAAAATGTAAATGCACAAATGTTGAACTGTGACTGGACCCTTTAACTTCTTATATTACAACAAAAATCTGCATTTTAGCAATATTAATTTTAGCTGCTCCCATCTGTATTAAATATTATTGGCCTAGTGAATGTGGTGATGTCATCTGAAATCCAACAATAAGTGTCTTCCCCTATTGATAACACTGAACTTTTTGTTGAAATATTGCCAAAGTAAAATCACACATGCCAAACCTGATCATTTCTATTAATGACTAAACTCTATAACCATCTCTATTACAACAGAAATCTGCTTTTTAACAATGTTAATTTTTAGCTGTCCCCCATCTGTATGAAATATTATTGGCCTATACAATGTTGTGATGCCATCTGAAACCCAGTGACATATCTCACTTCAAAATGTGTTATGACAGGTCAAGTCAAGTGTCCATAATGGATGCCCACACACCTTGACAAAGTGCATATCGACCCCGTAGAGCTCCAGCCACTTGCACTTGTTGAGAAAGGAGATTTCTGCCTGAGATGGGCTCTTTCCCCTGTGAGAAAAACAGAACAGAGTCGTCACCTTCTGTGTCACTGCCTCAGAGGAAGTCATTTCACTAGAGGACCGCAGGTGAGTCATGGTTCAGGAAGAAATAATGGCTACATGAGTTAGAGAGACTAGGATTCAGAATATTAATCTCTATACAGACTTTTTTCTATTACATTTAAAGGTCCTATATTACACAAAATTAACTTTTGTGAGCTTTAAATCATGTTATAATGTTGTTACCTCATCAAAAACATACCTGGAGTTGTGTTTTGTTTCATTCACACATGTTTGAGTAACCCTTTATTATTAGTCTGCCTACATTTCCAAAGCTCAAAATGCTCTGTTCCACCTTGTGATGTCATGAAGCAGTAGTTCTCATGTTAACAGCTCCTTTTACCTTTAGTTCAGTAGGGATTAGCAATTCCAGGTCTGAAATCATCCAAATGATTCTAGTGAAGGTGTATGGAGTTTAAAAACACAGTGGAGCACTTCCTGTATTACCACATGACATCACAAGGTGCAACAGAGTGTTTTCTGTTTGGCAGAAGAACTCAGGCTGAATATGCAGGGTTTATGTGTTAAACATGTGTGAATGAAATAAAACACAACTCCAGGTATGTTTGTGATGAAGAAACAACATTATAACATAGAGACAACATTATAACATCAGAAAAAATCATAATATGGGCCCCATTAAACTGCAGTTGCATATTTTTTCTAATGGTTTTATTATTTTACCATGTGTATTCATTATGAAATAGCTCTGTCTGACCTTGTACAGCACTTTGGGGCTGTGATGGCGGTTTGTAAATGTGCTCTATAAATAAACTTGACCCTGACCTTAATTTTACTTTTAAAGCATGGATTATTTTAGACTTGTTTTAGGATAGGTCTTGTTGGTTTTACTTATTTATTTTTCAATTAAAAAGTGCAAAATGTCACGTTTTGGTGGAGGGTTCGCCACCTGCTTGATTCCAGGAACGTTCCACAGTACGGCATTAAACACATCTATCTCCATGTGCACAAGCAAGCAGCGGAGGCCAAGTTACAGGTCAGATCTGTGGAGTCAACCTTGCTCACAGTAAGAATGCATGTTTAAGTTGCAATAAAACACCTGTAATTAAATAAATGATAGATAGATAGATATGATTAATGCCATACTCTGGAACATCCACTGCAGTTGCGTTGATAAGGGTGGTTGCAACAGGAAGAACATTTATTTTAAAACTGTGAAAAAATAACTATTTATAATCTGAATTTGTCAAAACTTCAAATCAAGCTTTTTTTCCTGATGTAGTCATATATATTGTAGAGATTTTGCATGGACTGTGCTGTGACAGTGACCTGAGCTGAGGTTGTCTGGTGGGGATCAGCATATGTGAGCGTAATCCCAAACTGGAGCAGGGCAATGAGGCTGCAGCTGAATTCAACACTGGACAGAATCAATCAAGAGCTGCAGGATTAATCTGATAATCCTTCACACGGAGCAGCCGACGCAGGCGGAGGCACAGGGACGTGAAATTTAGACAACGTCATCAGCGCCAATGTGACGGTCCAAGAGAAAATACAACAAACAGAATGACCCAGAAATCGTCTAGAGCAGGTGTTTTCTCAACCTTTAGTCTTAGGTACTCTCTAAGCTTTGTCCCACACTCCCAGGACCAGCTAACTCAGGTACAAGGCAAATAATGTAATGTATAATGTAATGTTTGTCCACGGATCCAAAGGTTGGGGGCGCGATTCCAGCTACCGCAGTTGAATGCTGCTGTTGTGTCCTTGGGCAATACACTTAACCCACCTCACCCCCAGTGTCTGCGTAGACTGGTGCATGAATGTGTGTGTGAATGGGTGAGTGGTTCCTTGATGTAAAGCGCTTCGAGTGCCTTGAAGGTGGAAAAGTGCTATATAAAAATGCGACTATTTATCAATTACTGATATATTTTTTTATGATATTGATGTCCAAAATCTCCAATGACATTCTTAAGGATATTTTTTACTTCAAAGGACATATTTTAATTCAAATACTACATAGAAGTTCCAATTAAAATTTTAATACAAAACATTATAGAAAATCTATAATTCATTAGTACTGACTGACATGATTTTAAAAAGATACATGTTCATTTGTATCAATATTGTCCAGCTCTACCGCAGAGAAAGTGAGTAACATGTGATATTGTCTAGAAAATCTTATCTGAACAGTTACCTGAGATCCAGCCACCTGTTGAAGATGTCTGCCTCCATGGTCTCAGTCTGTTTAGGGGTGAAACGAAACTCAGAAACCAACATCGGAGAATGCTCCAAAGGGTCGCAGTCTCCAAGCTCACCTGAAACAAAAATTGATTTAAAAAGAAAAAATAATGCATTGTATTCAGAGACACAAGTAAACAGTGAAATTATTTATAGCCAGTGTTGGGAAGCTCAGCAGTGACCACCCACTCCCTGGTTCCGGAAGTAAATTTCCCATGCATTTTTCTCATAGACTTTCTGAAAAGAATTAATATTAAAAGTTTGAAAGCTTGCTCAGAGCTAATCAGCTGTGTGGTAACTAATGACCACAAGACCTATAATTTTATTTAAAAGTTATTCAAACATTTCACCATATCTTGTGTTTAAACGTGCTTTTTGGACTTAAAACTCTTAATATTTTAATTTTTAGAAAAGTCTATGAGAAAAATGAATGGAAAATTTACTTCCAGAACCAGAGCAAACGTCAAAGTGGTTCTGGAAGCGACTATTTATCAATTACTGTTTTAAATTAAAATTTTGTTTGGGACTGTTGAGCTTCATACATGTAGCCTGCCGTAAACACCATTCATATTCAGAAAACTAATTTTTGAGTAACTGTATTCAGGTACAGTTACTCTTTCATTTGGTTTTATTCAGAATAGTTCCTTTGTCTAAAATCAAAGGAAAACATGGCAGTATTTGATCAAGCAAATCAGGCTTCAAACTGCATGGTATTAGACTAGAGAGAAACAAAGCTCTTGTGGTGCGTGTGTGTAGAATTTTTCCTTCTCTAATCAGTGATAAATAAATGCATTACCAACGGCGCAGCAAACACAAAGCTGTTTTAATCCTATGTTTCATTACGACTGTAAAATAATGCAACAAAGTAATCGGAATACAGTACTTCGACTCATGCACTGGCCTATTACAATAATATTTTGTAACTAAATACATTTTCAAAGTATTCCTCACAACACTGTTTATATCAACACTGGTGTTCAGGGAATCATTTATGTATCTGGAAAAATCTACAAATGTGACTTCATAATGAGGCCGCTCATGTACAGAAAAGTCTACATGCAACTTTATGAATAAAATATAATAGGCTTCCATTGTTTTTCTTCTGTTACCATGCATTTTTAACATATAACTGCATATCAAGAAGTTGTATTTATGTAATATTTATGGAAAATCAATATGTCTTACATGAATAAAATAATACTCACTTTGTAAACAATATGCTCCCAGCTCCACGGCAACGTCATATGGGCATTTTAATCTGAAAACATAACAAAATGTCGTGTTTACAAAGCATTATTCTCATATAATAGCCTGTCTCATCTACAATGTGATATATTAATACAAAACAAATGTATAAGGCCCAAACTGTGAGAGAGTGTGTCAAGGAGGAGCGGAGCAACCCTTTTCTAAAATAGGCAGCCCTGATCTGAGCGTTATAATAGACCGGGCTCAGGGGAGGCATGGCCCAGATAGAGACAGGAGGACCAGAGGAGAGATAGTGTGAGAGGGGTCCAAGCATTAAAACAAAGAAAAGTTACAGATCGGAGCTTTAGTCACAAGTATAATATTAAAATAAATCTACTGATTCATGGGTTTCCTGTTTATAGGTGCCATTTTGAGTACTTTTGACCATTCAAAAAGTATCAAAAGATATAATACTTTGTTTAGAACTGTAATTTGGTAATGGTTCTAACCTTACATAAGTCTGAAACACAGATATTCAGGGAGTCGTTTATGTTTATTGAAAAATGTACAAACATGACTTTATAATGAGGCCGCCCTTGTACATAAAAGACAACATGCAACTTCATAAATAAACTATAATAGGCTACCATTGTTTATCTTCTATTGCTATGCATTCATTAAACAAATAAAGAAGTATATGCCGTATATGTTGTGGAAATCAGAATGAAACCATATTAAAGGGGCACTATGTAACTTTTCTGGTGGGGTTCTGCCACTTTCTTGTCTTCAGTGAGATGCTTTTGTTTTGCATTCTGTGTCCCACAATATACACATTTATGTATGTTGCATTTATTCAATTACATGTGTTCTATTGACCTGCCTGTCTCCAATGAGATAGATGAGATTAATGCCATACTGTGGAACATTCTATACAAAGCAATAACCATTCAAGCAGATGACAGACACTCTACCAGAAAAAGCACATAGTTACACATCTTTAAAAGCTCTGAAAGTCGATTTATCATAATGGGACCTATATTAAAAGTAAGGAAGATAGTTTTTAAGAATAACTAAAGGTTGTATTTTGAATGTAAAGAGACTGCGGTTGTCACTCTGCAATGAACGCGTCATTCATCATGTGTTTGTTTCATGTCAATACAACCACTTTGGGCTTTTAACTAATTGAACCTTCCTGTGCTGTGCTGTTCTTCACGTCATCTCTGCTTCTCTCATCCGTTTTATGTGTCACTTCTCTCCTCCATCACTCCTCCCCTCGCCTCCCCTCACCCATCCCTTCCTGGCTCCCTCCTTCCCTCACCCCTCTACCTGGACCTTCGCCCCTCTCTCACCCTTTCTTCCCATACACACACATATAGGGCAGTAAAAAGTTATGATGCGTTGTGCAAGCTCAGCATCTGACCCAAACTGCACTGACAGGACACAAGTTCAACGGCGTTCACACAAAACTATAAATAGATTTACAGAATAGAGCTGCAAGATTGATCGCAATCAATTTGAATGGACGCAATTAAAGTAGGTGCCATTTCCTCCAAAAAACAAGAAAATATCCTGTCTTCTGCAAAAAAAATCTGCTAACCCTGCAGTTTAGATCTGTACAAACATGTTTTCCAATGTGATTTGTTCGTGATTAGTTTGTCAGTATATGTTTCAATCTTTTTGTCAATTCTTCTGGACACATTTAAAATTGAACAGAATCCCATTATTAAAACATAAATCGCAAATTTAAACGCAATTGCAATGCTTGTCAAAAAAACTCTATAAAAAATGTTCCTAAAATTGTGCAGTGCTAATACAGAAAACTACTATTAAACAGTGGCAGATTAAACTCAGATTAAAGAACTTCACAAAGAAAGAAATTCACAACCATAGACTGTATATGTAAATGGACATAGCAAACGCGCTAACTGCCGCGTTCCAAAATTAACCCGCTTTACATGATCCTGGTATTTTTATCTTGGTATTGTGTCCGTAACTCAAGATATAACATTAATAACTGACAAATCAGCTGCCTTTTTCCCCGAGGTTGTTCCCGTTAGCGTTAGTAACAAGTTTGATTGTCAGCGTTGCTAAGTGCCCACCTGCTGCCAAACCAGCGGTGCGGGAAGGGGCGTTACCTTCAACAGCTTTGTTCCAGATTAGCTCTTTGAATGCTATAATACTCGCGGTTGAACTTCCAAATATGGAACTCGGCCCCAAGTTCGCCCTATAACTGCTGGCCTTCATGAGCTTCATTTGACGGGAGCCAAACGCTACGGGAGACGTCACACTCACTTAGTCCACTTCTTTATACAGTCGATACCATTGACCGATTAATCGAATAAACGACTAAAGGCCTACTTCTCTAACACATACGCACTGACTCATCTCTCACCTCTCTCTCACCCTTTCCTCCATCCATCTCTCCCAGCACTTCTCTCCCTCTCCATGCATTCTTCATGTCATCCCTCCCTCACTCTCCCCATAACCTCTCTTCCATCAATTTTACATACCTCACCCCAACCCCAACTTTCATTCCTCCACCTTTCTCACCCCTCTCCACCCACACCCCCAAGCCTCTCTTACCCCTCCCTCACTTCTTCCT
This sequence comes from Periophthalmodon schlosseri, assembly GCA_000787095.1. Taxonomy (NCBI): domain Eukaryota; kingdom Metazoa; phylum Chordata; class Actinopteri; order Gobiiformes; family Gobiidae; genus Periophthalmodon; species Periophthalmodon schlosseri. Next base: position 36,890 of record KN485061.1, read on the forward strand.
AACTTCTTCCTCTCTCCTCTCTTACCCTGTCCATACATTTTGCATGCAGTCTTGTCCATGAACCTCCCTCCCTTCAATGAGTTTTAGCTGCTACCTCCCCCCTCCTTCCCTCCCCCTTTACTTGTTTGCATAGTCTCTCACCCATCCATCCCATTCTCATCTCTCTCTCCCCTCACTCACCATCTCTCCTTTCAACACACCTCCCCTTCCCCTCCATCACGTCTTCCTAGCTTTTCCTCTCTCCCCTACCTCCTACCTATGCTCCACCTCATTCCTCCCTCACCCCTTTTTCATCCTCCTTTTCATCCATTTTATATGCGACCTCACTCCTCTCCCGCCCTCTCACTCCACCCCTCCCTTACCCTCCTTCACTTTTTCCTAAGTTCTTTCTCTCTCTCTCCACTTTTATGTTTCTTTTACCTCTATTACTCCTCTCGCCCTATTTTACCCCTACATCACTTGTTCCTACCCTCTTCCTCTCTCCATCCGTTTTACCTGCCATCTTACCCCTCCCTCCTCCCTCTATATATACATACCCCCTCACCCATTTCTCAACCCACCCTCCCCTACATCACTTCTTCCTAACCTTTCTCCTCTCACTCCTCTTCTACCTCATTTAATGTACCACCTCATTACTCCTCTCATCCTTTTTTCTCCCTCCCTCATCTCTCCCTCCCCTCGCTCTCCTTTTAATACCCCTCTCTCATCTTTTCCTTATTCCATCACTTCTTCCTCTCTCCTCTCTTGCCTCTCTCCATCCATTTTACATACCAGTGCACTCCTCTCTCACCCATCCCTTAAAGTGTATTTTTGAGGAAAATCAGAAAATGTTTGTTTTTTGACATTTTGAATTAATAATGGTGCTGTCTTTGTTATAAAAAGGTATTTTATTACGTGTTTCAGCGTCTGTAGTCCAGATACAATTATCAAAATATAACTTCAATTTTTTTTTGTTGACTGCCCCCAACCCTCTCTTACCCTTCATCTTCTTAAACCTGTTCCTCTCTCATCTCGCTCTACCCATTTAACATTCCACCTCAGCTAAGAATCATATGGGACAATCTGCAGCTAGAAGTAGTTTTGACTTGTTTACGGTTAAATGTCCATGTAATTACTGAAAAAAAACTAGACAAGGTTCTCTGCCACTAAAGCTCAACACTTTTGTAAATATAGTATGCAATCTAACACACCTAATCATTGAAGTAGATGCTATTTGTACTATTAGTACATCAACACAAAATAATATGATGGAAAAAGGTATATTTAATTTTTTTTTATGGTTAACATTTCATTTTTTTGAGTGTTTTAAAGTTGTTGTTTAGCTTTAAAAGGTGACCTTTTAATTCAGTCACATAAGAACAATTAAAGACAGTAGAGAGCACAATAAACCACCAGAATATCCACCAGTCATGCATTTGCTATAAAACTAACTGAACAGTCAACATTAAGTTTCTGTTTAGATTTTGTTTTGTTTTTTTTGTAAATAACTTCCTCATCCATAGACAATATCAGTCCCTGTCTTCTATCTTGAGATTTAATCATGAACAAAACCTATATGAATCCTTTAGAGACACTACAGTGAAGGGAGAGGCAGCTCATTTGTCTGTTTGTTGTGAACTCATTGTGAACTCATTGTAGTTCTGGGTGTGCCCTCTTTGTTGCTTGCTTGTATGTAAATATGACCTGGCCTTGACGTTTGTGCAGTCTAAAAACCTTAAGAAGAGTGCGTTCAAAACCTCAAAGATCCTTACTTGCCGGACAGGATGTCTTGTCGAAGCTGTAACACAAAGAGGTATCTGGAAAAGAAGCACAATAGACTTTGAGTGTAATAAATAATAGGCAGGGTTAGACTAGGACTAAACTAGGACTGAACCAGGTTTAAACTTGGACCACAACAGGGTCAAAACCAGTTTTGATAGGTCTAAATAGGTTTAATAGTCTAAAGTTTGAACTAGGGTTAAACTGGGACTTGACTAGGTCTAAACTATCAAGCAGAACTTAAGGTCTAATGACAAAACTAGGTCTAAACCAGGACTAAAGCAGCAAGCAGGACTATAACAGATAATAAATTCCTTGAACTTCAACCTACTCCTTTTGAGTGACATTATATTTTACTGACACGTTGCTCAAACAAATTAAAATAAAGCAAATAAACTTAACTATGACTAAACCAGGACTCAAGAAGAAAGCAGGACTACACCATAAAAGGACTAAACCAGCAACCATCAGATACCACTATTGACTCTGAACCTTAGTTGGGAATAATTTTAGATTACGACAAAACCAGAACTAAAATGTGTCAGAACCAAGACCACACCAGATTTTAAGATGGTCTAAACCTGATCTGAACAAGAACTTTAACAGCAGAACCAGTGCTCCATACAACAACACTGAAGACTGAAGCACAGTTTTCTGGACAGATAAACAGAAGCGTTCATCTTCCTTATTGCTTCTGTACTAACGAGCTGTGTGTCCATTTGGCCTTGATTTGAATGTGCCCAGAGCAGCAGAGTAATTAGCCCTCCTCCCCTCTGCTCCAGCCTCCAGAGACCAGAACGTGCACTGCAAAAACGCTACATCTACACAGGCTAAATCAATTATATTTTAAATATTAACCTTTTTTACATGATTTATTGAGCTTGTAGAAACAGGCTTTTGGATTTGTTTCAAGGTAATACTGAGTGATCGATATTTGTTTGAAGCAAAAATGATCTCTCCATGGAGTAAGGTTTCTTGATTTAGTTACTTGACTGTTTTAAAGCACACTATGTAACTTTTCTTTCACGGCCTGCTTGTCTCCATGGAGATGTTTTGTTTTTTTTTACTTTGGTTGGTCAGCTGTAAACATAAGTATTCAGAACAACAACTGAGGGTTTTTAGGCCATTGTTGTAAGAACATAGGAAGTTTAATAGACAATACCTTTTCTATTTCTGTTTTAATGTCCTGACAGTAGTTACACAGAGCAGCCGGGGATGTTATCGCTTTGTATTGAACGTTCCACTTAATCTACAGGGTGTCCATTAAGCCTCTTTATAATTTTAAAATTTAATTACAAAGGCAAGTGATAAGATATATTAATTAGATTTGTTCTGTTGGACTTGGTTATAAAAGTTTTTAATCCCTTTAGGGTTTTCATGTTTGTGAGTTCCTCAATCAAACATTTCCAGACCGTTGGATTGGAACAGATGGACCAATTCCGTGGCCACCACGTTCACCAGATCTCACACCTCTGGATTTCTTTCTATGGGGCTATGTTAAACATATCGTGTATCAACAAAGATTTACTGAACTAAGCAAAAGAGAACAGATGTGATTGCAGCCACTGATGAGACCATGCTACAGCGAACATGGCAAGAAATCAGCACCGTCTTGATGTGCTTCATGCGACTAATGGTGCCCATACAGAGGTGTATTAAATGACGTACAAAACTTTGGAAACCACCAAGTGCAATAGAACAAGTCTGATTAAGATATCTTATCAATTGCCTTTGTAATTTTTTTTTTATTGTAAAGAGACTTAATGGACACCGGTATCTCCATGGAGACAAGCAGGTGATGCCACCAGGTCAAGATACAGGTGAGACCTAAGGACAGGCAACCCTGCTCACAGTAAGAATAAATGTTTTTTTTTTCCAGCAGTAAAAACATCTATAATTGAATAAACGCAAAATAGATATGATTAATGCCATTCTGTGGAACATTCCAGGCAATGTAAGAAATATCTTCATGGAGACAAGGTAGCGTACCCTGCACTAAAAAAGTGACTCAGTACACCTTTAAAGCGCATTTGACATGTTTGATAAATTGCTATGCTAATGCAAATTGTTACTCAATTTGGTGAGATAAATGTAAATCCTAGTTTTGCAGCAGTTTGTGAAGAAACGTTGAAAAAAATATGAAAATTAATTGGTGCTACAAACTAAATAAACCCGAGCAAGTAAACACTATTCAAAACAAGATTTTTATTCTGAATTAAAGCCATTTTTTTCACTATACTCATACTCATATAGAAATTATGTTGTGATTTTTACCTTGTGAATTCCTCCCGCAGATTATTGGGCTCCGATGAGTAGAACTTGACTCGGAAGAAAAGTCTGTAAGGGGGACCGTCTGCCAAAGAGAGGTCAGAGGTTACGAGGAAATTAAGATAAAACTACTGGAAAGTAAATTAAATAACATGGTCCTATTGAATTGGCTTTTTTTCCTTGAGTTTTATCAGGTTTATAACTCTATCCATCTGATCGGTTCAATTCGTCACTGTCAGCAGCATGGAGACAAACAGCACCTCACACATATCTCTGCCTCCTCCCTCCGACTGGTAAGAGGTTTGCTTCATGTTCTACACTGTCAGACAGGGTGATCACCTTTTTTAATTGTCCTACACATCCATTACCACTAATTTAGAGAATGTCCCACTTTATCAATGATGTCCCATGAATTGTGTAAAAAGTTAAATTTACATCGAAACTACTGGGTGCACTGGCTTTCAAAGTTGTAACATGTTGGCACCTATTGCTATTCCAATCAACCGGAGCACAAGTGTAATGTCATATACGAAATACTCTTGAAATAAAACATACATCTGAGAAACAGGGATGGCATTCTGTACACGGAAAAAGGAACATAGGACAGAATGTGAGAAGGAAACACAAACACAAAGCAGAACAGGAGCAACTCAAACTGGCCATTTCTGACCATTGTAAAAGACTGAACCACATTATGGACTGAGACGGAGCAAACATCATTGGGACAGAGGACAACAGACATGGTAGCGCTTTTCCACCTTCAAGGCGCTCAAAGCGCTTTACATCAAGGAACCACTCATACATTCACACACACATTCTTACACCAGACACTGGGGGTGAGGTGGGTTAAGTGTCTTGCCCAAGGACATAATGACAGCATTCATCTGTGGGAGCTGGAATCGCACCGCCAACCTATGGGTGAGTGGATCTGACCTCTCAACCAATGATGTTTTAAATCGAAAGTGGGATTCAAACCGTCAACCTTCGGATCAGAGGACGAATCTTCTACCAACTGAGCTACTGTCTCCCCAACATCGTCACTGGATTAAGGAGGCAATCGAACTACAGAGACGTGCCCACAGGACTTTAAACCGGGAGGAGGGAGCCTTTTTACTCTCACACACCTGGGATACTGTCCTGAAGAAGTGGAACTGCAGATCGTCATCCTGCCTCCCCCGGTTGGAAGACAGTGCCAAAACCTGTTTAAATCATCTGACCGGACACATCACAGCAACATCGCGTGACCACTCTGAGGAAGAGCGCTACAGAGCAGTCGAAACTGTCAGGTATGAAAACAAACTAAACCTTGGTCTGAAAAAAGAATCTATTAAAATAAAAAGATAAAAACTGAAAATCTTGCGTCTCATGTGATTATTTGGATCTACAAATTGTCCATATTTGTTCTCTCTCTCGCTCTCTCGCTCTCTACAATCATACTAGTGTGAGTGGATAACATCACAACTTGTATAGTCTATAGTATATAGTGGAAAAATAATAGAAAAGGCATTGAACTGTGTGTTTTTGTTTCAGGAAAATAGGTTTAGTAATTACACAGATATCAACCATAAATCAAGACTTTGCAATGGGACACTTTACCAAAATAAGTAGGTTGCATAGCACTTAACTTTCAGGACAGCAGGGGGGCCAATATAAAAATATAGCAGATACAACATAGGAGGGAATGAAATCTTTGCAAAAATCCACCATTATTAAACCTTAGTTAATTTGTGCTGACAGAAAAGACAATGAAATTTGAGCCAGTTTCGGTTTCATATCTAAAGGTCCAGTATTTACAGAATATACAGCGAAATCACCTCTGTGTTAGAAATGTCATCATTAACAACAAAGTCTAGTCATATATAAAACCATCTCCTTAAATTGTTTTATCTGCACTTTTTGCCATTGTAGTGAAACAATTATTAAACCTTAGTTAATTTGTGTTAAAAGAGAAAACATAGAATTTCTATTTCATATGTATAAGCCATAATATTTACAGAGAAATTAACCATAAACCAGTCAACTGGTCAAAACAACATCTGCATTTTGACATTTAAATACCTTAGCATTCTTATCTGCCCTCCACCCGGGGCCGCAGGAATAATCACAATTTGAATGGACGCAATTAACAAAATAAAAACTGCTAACCCAGTAGTTCAGATCTGTACAAAATGTTCCGAAATGCAATTTTTGTATTAGTTTGTCAGTTCATGTTTCAGTCTTTTGGTCAGTTCTTCTGGATGCATTTAAAATGTGAACTTGAACAGAATCCCATTATTAAAACACAAATGGTAATCGCAATGCTTGTCAGAAAAATCCCAATTAGATATTTTTCCAAACTCGTTCAGCCCTACATCCATCTCATTTTAAACTATAGGCTGTTTAGGATGTCATCACGTGAACATAGCCTATTGAGTTGAGTGCACACTTTCACTCCCTCCTTATGCTCTCTTGAACCGTTCACTTTTCCTTTGAGCAAACAAAAGCTGTGGCTCCCGGGCCGCTGCTAATCACCATGTCAACATCTGATAATGGGCCACCTGCTCCCGCCCTCACCTGCCACTGACAGAACACAGCGCGCATAAAACTAGACAGCAATTATACAACAGGGGAATACTTACCTCTGATTTGTTTCTTTATTAGTTTGGACATATCAAGCCAGTGCTGCAGGGAGAAATGGAGAGAAGGGAGTTATTAAGGCAAAATGAAATTACACTGGTAGTACTACTCAGATGTGTGGTTCTACTCACTGAGACTTGGTCCGAGTCCATAAACTGCAGTCCGAAGTAGTCCGTCTCCACTAGATCTATGTGGTACATGATTTGATCAAACAGGTCCTGGCCTTTGGATTTACTCTGAAACATGAAACAGTATTCAATGTAAGTAGGGCTGGGAGATATGACAAAATAAATACTGCTGATTTTTTTGGATTGATTGGATTTCGTCAACAAGTAAAAATGGCTTTCAAAATTCATTTTCAGAGCATAAACAAAACGGAATACAGAAATTTTAACCACTGTGATTTAACACAAACAAGAGTTTCTTTCTCCTGCCTGCTCTCTGCTCCAAACTACTTACTTTTACTGATGGAGTATTGGGTGTAGACCTCATGTAAAGCCACAATATGTAACATTTTAACGAAAGAATAGACTAAAATAAAAGCATGTTTTCATTTTGGCTGTGTTTATTGCACTGAAAAACCTCTCCCCTTATGTGAGCGGGCTTGCATCTCCATAAACCTGACTCGTATTTGGCTTGGAGAAGGACCTAAGTCTGCTTGTTTCCCTGGTAATGTTGTTCCTTTGACTATAATGTTCCACAGTATAAAACCTAACTATTTATTGGTTTAACTAAGTCTTTTTCCATGGAATCATGCAGGCGGTGTGCCACCTCCAGAAAGTTACATACTGTATCTTTAAAAAGAGCTGAGCATCATTGACAGTTAAAATCTCTTAAAAATTCAATGAAATAGCACAGCCCTGCATGTAAGGACTGGAACAGAGGGATGTTCCTCAGAGGCTGCCAACAATAATAGTGGGTGGGCACTGTCGCTAGGCGTTATTTTACTTTACTTTCATTATTATGAATAGATAGTTCTACTGAGATTGATAATGCCCATTTGAAGATGAGCAGAAGTTAAAAGTTGATGTCATGTGTCCAGGGATGGGACTAGATCTCGTGCTAAAAATTATCTAGTGGGTTTTTTATTCCAAATTGTGAGCCGCACAATTTATTTATTATGTCAAAATCTGGTCCTGTGTTGTCCAATCTCATGTCTCGTCTCATCTTGTGGAAATGGTGTCTCGTCCCACACCTCGTCATGTCAGATTTGGGCCATATTGACAGCATACAGGTAATGGTAAATGGTCATAGTAAATGGTCACATTTTTATAGAGCACTTTTCCACTTTCAAAGCACTCAAAGCGCTTTACATCAAGGAACCACTCACCCATTCACACACAAATTCATACACCAGTGTACGCA
>KN485061.1:44931-55324 GCA_000787095.1 Periophthalmodon schlosseri
AAAACAACAGCATTCATCTTTGGGAGCTGGAATCATACTGCCAACCTGTGGGTCAGGTGATTGGACCACTCTACCAGTGATGTTTATGTTGAGCGTGAATTGAACCACCAACCTTCAGATCAGTGGACAAACACTCTTACCAACTGAGCTACTGTCACCCTACTATGTAACACATATATTCAATATTCCTACATTGCAGTTTGAATATAAATAGCATTAAGTGAGAGCTACAGAAGGCACCATATGGGTCAGATGAGAGGACAGGTCACTGGGGATTACACTTCTGTTGATGATGGAAACTCTATGCACTAACAATAACACTGCGAGGGAGCCTGTGTGTGTGAGGCTAGCACAATCCGAGGGGGCGTGGACATATGACACAGGCCTTGTACTTTGGATCGAGATAGCCAGTCCAAACTTCCTGGTTTGTGTTTGAGGAAATCTGGGGTATTAAAGGATTGGGGACTGGCTCATAAACTGCAGCAGTGAAGGGCTAATTCAAATATTGAGGCACAATTTTCTCATACAGGAGTCAATGTAAAGCTTAGAACCACTTAAAGGGCCCATATCACGGTATTTGCTGATCTATGTTATAATGCTGTTTCCTCATCAAAAACATACTTGGAGTTGTGTTTTGTTTCATTCACACATGTTTAAAACACAAATCCTGCATATTTAGGCTGAGTTCTTCTCTCAGACAGAAAACACTCTGTTCCACCTTGTGATGTCATGTGGTAATACAGGAAGTGCTCCACTGTGTTTTTAAACTCCATACACCTTCATTAGAATCATTTGAATAATTTCATCTCTGGAATTGCCAATGTCTACTGAACTAAAGGTAAAAGGTAGCTGCTAACTTGAAAACTACCACTTCATGAAATCACAAGGTGGAACAGAGCATTTTCAGTTTTGGAGATGTAGACAGACTAATAATAAACAAATACTCAAGCATGTGTGAATGAAACAAAATGCAACCCCAGGTATGTTTTTGAGGAGGTAACAACATTATAACATGACTTAAACCTCACAAGAGTAATTTTGTGTAATTTAACACCTTTAAGCTATTCTCAACAACCATTAAAGCACATGGGCTAAAGATGCATTATGTAACTTTTCTGGTGGAGGGTGTGCCACGTGCTTGTCTCCATGGAGATGTTATTGCCTTTCCTGGTATGGTATGACATTAAACTTACCTCTATAGAGACAACCAGGACAAGTTATAGTAGCGATCTGTGAAGAGGCAAGACTGCTCACAGTGAGATGACATGTTTTTCTAGTTATCTGAGGAATAAGAACACTTGTAATTTAATAAATGCTATAGATACACATTAACATCTCCATGGCGACAAGCGGACCACGAAATTGAAGGGGGGAATACGAAATATAATTTGTCTGGATAGGCCATGGTGTAAGAGCAGAACGGTGCACTTTAATGTATTCTCTATAATTTATGACCACTTGGATAGCTATATTCAGTGTACAAAATAGGCAAATTTCGTATTCGAGCTGAGTCATAATTTGTATTTCCTTGTAAGTTTGGAGACCTACACTCATTACAATAAGCTTCTTACATGATTAATAGCTATATAACATCTTGTGTGATCATTGACTTAATAGGCTAATGAATAATTATCTAGCACGTCCTTAATGCCTTGTCATTAATCAAGTACTAAAAGCGAAAATTTCCCGTAAAACTGCTGAAAATGTCAGATGTGGGCCAGAATGCGGAAATAGAGGATAATGCAGGTTAATAACAGCCAAAAAAGCCTATAATCAACCAAACGACCCAGCAGCAGTAACAGTGCACTTCGTCCTATTGATGTGTGTTCAACAATAGCCTCAACACAACGACTTCTCATCCTCAAAGGCGGCACTCACAGGTGGCGCATGTACGTAACAGCTCTAGTGACACACACAACCTTCAAAATGAAAATATCATACGAGCCACTTACGCACTTTGCCTACACACCATACACACACTTACACACACTTACACACTTACACACACACACACACACACGCACGCACGCACACATTCAGCCTCCCACCCACCCCCGGCACAGTCCCCACAGCGGGTAATGAGATCAGGGAATCACAGGCGGACCGCGCACAGGACAAACACTGCGCGTAAAGAACGATAAAAAGAAGAGCCTTTGGGCCACAATAGGCGAACCAGAAAAAAAACAAAAAACAAAAAAAACCCGGTCAAGTTGAAAGCTGAAATGTTCCAGAAGTCTGTACCACATAGCGTCACGCGACAGATCAGCGCACAACGCTTCCTTCTCGGATGAGATGACTTTAGAAAACTTTAAATGCGAACATGATCAAATCATGAACAGATCTTTTTTCATTTATAACGATTGGTATCCATAATAACTTTTTCATTTACTTCATAGTTCCAAATTAGCACGTGTCCTTGGGCGACTTATTAAAAGCCCTCTCTATCTTTCCATGTGTTTAAATAATGAGACTGGACTCACGGGCAGGTCCACGTTGACGTCCGATCCGTCCAGCAGCAGCACGCGGCAGGCGATGGAGGTCCGCGCGCCCTCCGCCGCGGGGATGTGCACCGAGGCCCCCCCGGTGACCACCGCTGGCGCGTGGACAACCTGCTGCTGATGGGCCAGGAGCAGGGGGTTCCCGATCACCCCTCCGCCCCCTCCTGCCCCGAGCTTTCCGTCCCGCTCGTCCCGTTCTCTCGTTTGAAATCGGCTCCGCGAGCGGCGGCTGAACGTCCGACGTAGAAAGCCCATCATCTTCCTGGTCCAAGAGTCGTTCTCCCCGCGCAGGAGAACCTCCTGAGAGCCAGAGACAGGTCCTCAGACCGGGGGTGACAGCGGCATATCAAGTGAACGTGTCCTGAATGTACACACAGCCACTACGAGAGAGCCCGGTGGGTTTAGCAGCTCCCTCCTCCCTCCGTCCTGTCCCCGCTGCACCTGCTCCGGAGCTCGCTGTTGCGCACCGACCCCTAGATCCTGAAAGTCCGTGGCTCCGCAGCGGGACCTCAGAATATACTGTACCCACTGTGAGCTCGGGAGCGGAAGAAAATTCACTCCGTGCCTCTGGACTGATGCGGGGCTTATTCCCAAGTCTCTCACCTCCTTACCGAAACTATAATCTACCTCACAGGTAAAAGTCAACCAGTGAAACTGGACAAACAGCCTGGTCTGCGCATGTGCGCTACACAGCACAGAACAAACTTCTGCTCCTTCAACTGGACGAGTCGAAAGCGTCAAACCAGCGCCATCTGTCTGCCACGCGTCCGCCTCACGGGACTGGGAGGCTGACCCAAGTTAGTAAGTACTGATGTGTCATTAGACTGGTAAGAGCAGATATGTCGTAGAGTTACGTCTAAACCCTGTAGGTGTGTGGAGTGGTTCCGATGAGTCGGAAATGAATATTTTACTTTTACTTAAGTTTGTCCTATCTAACTCTGCAGTGCACATTAGGACCTAACATCACAATATTACAGTGACAAAGCTGCAGAGAGGATGCAATCTTGAGTGCAAAATTACATTTTGTTATCAGCTGCTAAGCCTCTGCTTCATCAGACAATTAGTTGAGGTGGTCTCACTGATATGGTTCCTGGTTTATGAGTGACTGAAGGTCAAATGACCCTTTCAAAGACACAGTTCAAAAAGACTGCAATGTTCACAGGTTCACACATAGACAAAGTACAGCATTCGGTAAATTCACACAAGAACACAATGAAATAAAAATCATAAAATCAGTGTTTATTGTGTTAATAATTTAAACTTGTTTACAGTGTGTGCTGCTCCTTTGGACTTTATCTAACGTACCGATCAAAATCCTGTCACCACGGTTACTGTCGGCACGGCAGAGAAGAACCACACATCATCTTTGTTTTCCTCTGCTGCCTGGTTTGATGCAGCGACTGGGAGCCATCAGTCTAAGGCACGCTAATTCTCTTAAGTGGAAGCATCGCTGAGTGGCCTCTTGCACAGAAATCAGCTCTCACAACAAGTCTTATACATCAGTCACTATGGAGACGGCAGCCTGCACCAGCTTTTTGCACGATCAGCAGAAACGAAAGGCCAACTAGGTGTATCATAACGTGGTAATGTTGACGTTTCACCACAGCCGATCTCTTAGGACAGTTTTGCACTTATTATCATGCAGGCCGAGTACCGATCCTGGAGGGGGACTGCTTCAGTGGGAGTCAGCTTGTGCGTGACTAGAAGAAAATGCATGGTTTTTATGGTCTCTTGGTGATTAAGACTTTGGAGCAGAAGACTTCTCGTGTTTCTCCTTGTAGACACGCAAAATGGCCTCGCATACGAACTGGAATTGACACTGAAAGAAAAGAAAAAACATACAAAATATTACTAACAGGAGGGGTGAGGGATGTTAACATGCTAAAGGTCATATGAATAGATTATGCTGAGATGGAGGGCAGGCCAAAAGTGTTCAAGCCCTATTGGGTTTTATGCATAATTAAACATTTCCCAAAATGTCAAATGTCCCAAATGTATGATATGAAGAAAGCATTTTCAGATACAATAATATATTTAAAGGTGCACTATGTAACTTTTCTGGTGGGAGGTTCACTACCGGCTTTGCCTGGAATGTTACAGTATGGCATTTAACTTGTCTATCATGTAAGTTAAATGCTGTACTGCTTGTCTTCCATACTGTGGAACATTCCAGGAAAAGCAATAATATCTCCATGGAGACGAGCAGATTACGGACTCTCCACCAGAAAAGTTACATAGTGTACCTTTAAAATGGTAATACAGATCATTTAATAGATGCTTATATTTGTTGATGATCTGATTCCTACATTTGCAAATTTGAACATGTTTTGAAACAGGCTTTAGCTGGTTTCTTTGTTTCCCCTCAACCTACAGAATAAATAATTGTGTTTATTATAATGACAAAAAGCGGAGGCATAATTCAATGACATTGGACTGATTGCAGTCACTAAAAACATCAAAAACCTTGTGGACCTAAATGCTAAAAATCATTCAGGATGTGGATTTCAGATATCTGCAGACGTCTTCAGACTGTTAAATGTGATCTAAACCTATTGTAACTGTTTGACATTGACTTTGGCTCGTTACAGTAGAGCCAGTCCCAGCTCTGAGCAGGTTTTCCATTGCAAACAGATGGAGGAAACATGAGAACTGTTCCATCAGCAAAAAACTGGTTTCATGAGCGACCTGATCACGTTTCATAATATGGGCAATAGTGGCAAGAAAATCACGTTCAAAATGTCCTGTATTTTAGCAAGTACACATAATGCATTAGATCCTGAAATGACAGTTGTACTAGTGTGTGATGCTGGGAGGAATTCACTCTTGCCAATTTCAGGCTTAATTAAATAAAACAGAGCATAGTTAAAATGGGAAAGGTTGCTTGGCTTAGTTAAAGGTGTAGTATGTAACTTTTCTATTGGGGTGATCCACCACTTCCTTGTCTCCATGGAGATGTTAATACTTTACCTGGAATGTTCCATAATAAAATTATCTATCTTGCATTTATTCAATTAAAAGGCATTTTATTGTTAAAATAATGCATTCTTACAGTGAGTGGGGTCACCTCTCCACAGATCTGACCTGTAACTTGGCCTTGGGGGACCACTTGCTTGTCTCCATGGAGATAGATAACATGTTTTGGCATAATGTGGAACAAAGACATAATATGGAGGCAAGCAGGTGATGGACCCTACGCTACAAAAGTTACGTAGTGCACCTTTAATTAATTGCTGAATAACAGTTAATGCATTTACACCATAATAAAAGAAGCTCCACTCCTTAAGCATACACTAAACATCATTAACCATTCGTACCGTGGTCTGAACCATCATGGCTCGCTGGTCCCTCAGAGTTTTCACAATCTCCAACGGAAACACAGGTCGACCCTGATCCAACAGCGCCAGACCCGTTTCCATGGTGATGAGCACGCCTGTCCGTCCAATCCCAGCGCTGCAGCGATGACAAAAAAACAAAACACAAACCATTTTTCAACAATACGGGCAACTGTGGCTCTATACGTGTGTTTGGTTTTAATGGTGGCACAGTGTTTAGCCCTCCTGCCAAAGAGCAAGAAGGTCCAGGGTTCAATTCCTGGACTGGGTGTGGCCTTTGTGGAGTTTGCATGTTCTCCCTATTACTGCTCTGGTTTACGAGGTTAAATTAATCTCATCCCCTTCACATCAGAAATGCTGACTCATTACAGTAAAAAAAACAAAAAACTGTTAAAAATAAATAAATAAATTGCATATAATCTCCAATAATCTCTGTTATTTTTTATGTGCATTTTGCTTTATTATTATTATTATTATTATTATTAAATTAAGAAATAAAAGCAGGTTAAAAAGGCTTAAATGTTCTGTTAAAAATTCAAGTTGCTAAAAAGGGTTTTTGCTGTGCTTCCTCTGGGCAAGGACAAACAATCAGGAAAATCTAATCCAGAAGCTGTCACACAAATGTAAACAAAAGACAGAGCCGTACATAGCACCTGGTTAGGTATTTTGTTGTAGTTTAATTTGAGAATGACAATAAAATCTCCTTGAATATTTTTTTTCTGTTTTGTATCATTACATTCTCCTGGGAATTGAAGTGGGCACAGAGCGACTGCTCGGTAACAGGTCGAATGCCCACAGAACTAGTTTTACAAGTGCTGTAAGACCTATGACTAAGATTCACACAAATAACACCTTATGTAACACCTCATTTTATCCATGTCCTTATTTTATCATAGTTTACATTTCACTAGTTTTATGCATTGTTTTATGTTGAAAAAAAACTCATTACTTAATAGTTTTGTAAGTTTATCAAGAGTGCATCCTAATGGTTCTGGATGTATCATGTAATCTCTTCTTCCCCATCTCTTCCCAACCCTCTGGAACTCCCTCCCCCTGCACATCAGAAACTCTGACTCACTAAACGTCTTCAAAAAACAGCTCAAAATTCACCAAAGTCTACAAACCCCACAAATGACTTCTTCCTCACTATTTATTTTTGTTTGTCCGGTCCTGTTTTATGTTAAACTATCGTAAAGTGTCTTTGAGTTACAGTGAAGTATTTATTATAAAACTAAAGACACATGTTCCCGTATTTGGGTTACCTGCAGTGCACCAGGAGTGGCTCGTTGCCCCTCCTCCTCTCCCTCACTGAGCTGACGAAGAGCAGGAAGTCTGAGGGGTCGTCAGGGACACCGTGGTCAGGCCAGGCCACGTACTGCAGGTGTGTGACCGCCCGCTCCTCTCCCAGCTGGGACAAACACAAACACAAGTGTCCAATAGTGAAATATGGTGTAACAATAAAGGTCCCATTATATGACATGTTGTGGGTCCCTCATCAAAACATACCTGGAGTTGTGTTTTGTTTTATTTACCCATGTTTGAATAACCCATCATATTAAAGTACATCTGACAGGTTAGACTAGACATTTCACTAAAACATAGTTAAAATAATTATATTTAAGATTTATCTAAAATGTGTCTAGATTTTTATAGTATATTTTAAAATTTTGGTGAAGTTTATAATTTCAACACCTTTGTTAAATGAGGATTTCAACTACCAGAAAAATGCCTCCCCTGAGAGGAAACTGTATCTACGTTTTGGATGGACTTTTTGTAGGTAGAGGTAACTCACCAGTACTTCCTGTATTTTCTAGAAGGGCTTCTCTATGCATTTCATACACCTTTAGTGGACTTGCTCTGATCATTTTGCCTGCCTGTTATATCTCTAATTAATAACCAAATTTCCCGCTATCAATGTTTTTAGCCTCACTTACACTGCTTAGCAATGCCCTCTGTTGCAAGTGGAGGGCACACTACCTATTCAAGGTATCTTCAGGTTTGGTTACCGCACTATTTTTCCATAAACATTATTTTAAGTTATAAAATATGAAATACAGTTGCAAAGCTTTCCACAAGTATGTTTAAAGTCAGGGCAAATGACAATATGAGAATGTTACACAGACAGGTGGAGGTAGAAGGAGACACCGATGAAAGAAGTGCTGACTCTGGTATTTGAAATGGGCTCTTTGCCTGTGAGTCCACGCAGGTCTAAGTCTCTGCCAGAGGAACAGATGGGCCAGCGCAGCAGTATCTGTGTTTGTGTGTTTGTGAACTCATGCTTCCCTGATCACTGGACATTTACCCAGGTCTAATGAAGCCAATCTGACAAATATATGGCTGTCCATCATCAAAACTAAACTGCACTAAACTAGAATTAAATCAAGAACTAAACCTGGACTAAACCTTGACTATACGAGGATCAAACCAGGACAAGTGCGACGCAGCTTATCGGTGGTCTTCAGATTCTAAAATGTGATGATGTCATACTCCCAGATGGGGGACCGAGCCCGAGTTCCCTGTTGATAACACATACACCTTGCCATAAAATATCTATAAAGTAAATTCACAAATGTTGAACCTAATCATTTATATTAGTGAATACACCCAAGAACATTTGCCATATTTTAATCTATATCTAAATCTATATCTATATTATATATTGGCCTATAGACAATTATTTTAGCAAAGATGTCACTTTTGACACCAGATGCCCTCCTGATTACAATTCACCACTAGACTACACCATGTTCCAAATTATTATGCAAATTGTGTTTAAGTGTCATAAAGGTAAATGTTATTGTTTTCCAGTGAAACTCATGGATGGTATTGTGTCTCAGGGCCCTTTGGGTCAGTGAAATCAATCTCAGACACCTGTGCCAATTAGTTTGCCAGGTAAGACCAATTAAAGGAAAAAATACTTAAGAAGGACGT
The DNA here is from genome assembly GCA_000787095.1 of Periophthalmodon schlosseri. Lineage (NCBI taxonomy): Eukaryota > Metazoa > Chordata > Actinopteri > Gobiiformes > Gobiidae > Periophthalmodon > Periophthalmodon schlosseri. The sequence continues at coordinate 53,693 of KN485061.1, forward strand.
TCCACATTATTAAGCAGACCTTAGTTTGCCGGTAAGACCAATTAAAGGAAAAAATACTTAAGAAGGACGTTCCACATTATTAAGCAGACCACCATTTTCAAGCAATATGGGAAAGAAAAAGGATCTCTCTAGTGCTGAAAAGCGTGAAATAGTTGAATACCTTGGAGAAGGTATGAAAACCTTAGATATTTCTCGAAAACTTAAACGTGATCATTGTATCATTAAGAGATTTGCAGCTGATTCAGAGCACACACGAATTCGTGCAGATAAAGGCACATTGAGGAAGGTTTCTGCCAGACAAATACATCGGACTAAGAGAGCAGCTGCTAAAATGCCATTACAAAGCAGCAAACAGGTATTTGAAGCTGCTGGTGCCTCTGGAGTCCCGTGAACATCAAGCTGTAGGATCCTCCAGAGGCTTGCAGTTATGCATAAACCTTCTATTCGGCCGCCCTTAACCAATGCTCACAAGGAGCCCAGAAATACATGAAGACTAATTTTCAAACAGTCTTGTTCACTGATGAGTGCAACCCTGGATGGTCCAGATGGATGGAGTGGTGGATGGTTGGTGGATGGCCACCATGTCCCAAGCCTGCGACGTCATTAAGGAGGTGGCGGAGTCATGTTTTGGGCCAGAATCATGGAGAGAGAGCTGGTCGGCCCCTTTAGGGTCCCTGAAGGTGTGAAAATGCCCTCTGTAAAGTATATGGAGTTTCTGACTGACCACGTTTTTTCATGGTACAAAAAGAACCGTACTTTCCGTAGCAAAATCATCTTCATGCATAACAATGCACCATCTCATGCTGCAAGGAACACCTCTGGATCACTGGCTGCTATGGGCATAAAAGAAGAGAAACTCATGGTGTGGCCCCCATCCTCCCCTGACCTCAACCCTATTGAGAACCTCTGGAGCATCCTCAAGCAAAAGATCTGAGGGCGGGAGGCAGTTCACATCCAGCAGCAGCTCTGGGAGGCTATTCTGACATCCTGCAAAGAAATTCAAGCAGAAACTCTCCACAAACTCACAAGTTCAATGGATGCAAGAATTGTGAAGCTCCTATCAAATAAGGAGCCCTATGTTAAAATGTACCTTGAACTGTTAAGATGTTTTGACTGATATTGCTTTTGATTTCAGTAATATGCTAATGCTTCTAACTGAAAAATAAACAAATGAACATTTTCAGTTCTTTACAACAATAACATGGTTTGAAACTCTGTTGTGCATAGTAATTTGGAACAGTGCATTTTAAGTTTTTATTTTTGAAAAAAATACTGTTATCACTGGGAGGTTTGTTCAATAATTATACTCTAAAGGCTGATGACTTGAAAATTATGATGACTGTCATTTATATTGACAATCTGGCAAAATCAGAGAAAAATATCATTTGCATCTCTGTAACATATGGTAGAAATAATCAGTCTGTGCTCATACTCTACTGGTTTCCTTTATAACCTTAAAGAAAACATATTGTGCTTGTATTCAGGGCTGTAGGGAGGATTTTGAAAATACCAAGGTCCAAATCAATTTGACCAAAAAATATATATTTAATAATGAGAATACTATTGAATAACTTTAAATAAAGACTTTTCTATATGCTAGCATTATTATTATTATTATTATTATTATTATTA
>KN485061.1:55402-79654 GCA_000787095.1 Periophthalmodon schlosseri
AAAGTCCCTGTGTTGAATATGTGTTTTGTACCAGGTCGACCTAATGCAGGGGGGGTCTATAAGGGAATAGCCTGCATTAACATTAATTATTTCCAATATTTATAATAGGCCATTATTTAATTCAATTCATTTTATTTTTGTATAGTCCAAAATCACAACAGCAGTTGCCTCTTAGGGCTGAACAAGATCATTGTTTTAACCAACAGAGAGTTAGAAAATCAACAATGAAACAGACATTGGTCAATAACAGACAAGCACATTAATCAACAGAACACAAGCAAATGGATAACTGTCCCAGAACATCCCCGGTCCTTAGACCCTCCTTCTTGGCAAGAAAAAACCAAAAAAAACCAAAAACAGCTACGTTTACGATGTTGTCAGCTTTAATAACGTGTTTCTGTCATGCCTCTGCTCTGGCCCTGCTCTTCAGCACAGCAGTGTCAGCCTCACACTGGACTATGACGCTCAGACACTAGAGCCTAAAACTATTGTGAAGACACATATTCTGCTTGTTTCATGTGAATTTTATATGAAATGTTGAGAGAAAAGTATCGTGCGATTGATTACTATGTTGTATTATTTCCACTGCTGTTTAAAAGATTGATTACGAGGTGGACTGTCAAAAACTTAAAAGTGATGCTTTCTGCGCGCTACCCCCCCCTCCACACACACGCACACACGCACACACGCACACACGCACACACGCACACACGCACACACGCACACACGCACACACGACACACGCACACACACACACACACACACACACACGTGTGGATCACATACATATAAAAATAATCCACTTGCACAAACAAACATAATAAATTTGTGGGCTCCTCATGGACTTCAGTGCTGCATATGGCCATGCTTGTATCTGTGTGAGGGAGCTGTAAACCACCATCTGCTATAAGGTTATAATCTATGACACCCATGGAGCTTTATTTTATATTTCGGACATTTTAAATCACAATATTTATTTAAAACAACTTAATAAAATACTCATGTCCACTGACGCCCAGTAGTACAATATTTTCTCTAAGTTAAAAGGCAGACTCTGCATTTTAACACCACTGTATAAACTGTACAGGACATACTGAGAGCAGACAGTAACCAGAGCCTGTGGTACAGTCTGCTCTGTGACACATGGGACAAACAGCAGGAACGTGATGTATTCATGTACTATTGTATATTTACACTATAACATGCTCTTAAACATAAACTTCTTAATAATAAAATATTCTCTTGTCTTCATTTGAGAAGAAATATGCTTTTTACCTGTATTTAGTCATGAAATCACATATAAAGATCGTGAGTTTACATTTCCTTGCAAACCATAATATTGACCTAAACAACTCAACAGAAACACGTCTGTTGACTTCCTGTTCAAAACTGCAGAACTGAGAGACGCCTCATTTTCATAGTGCCATTTCACTGTAGCAAGCAGCAGATTTTCATTCTGTATTTTTATTTCTGAGAATTGGCTATTCAACATTTTTTCAAAGAACTGCAAAGCACAGAGTCAAAGGCAGATATGAGTGAAAGGTGCCAACATAAATGTTCAGAGCACTCTATTCTCAAATGCAGGGAAATACAGGATTACTCAAACACACATGAATCTACCAAAACACAACTCTGAGTAAGCGAATGATGATGATTTGTGCAAACTGCTGAGTACCTTTGAATTGGCCCTTGGGAGATGAATAAAGTTATATTTAAAGTGGGACTAAATACCTAAAGTCCTCCCACAACCACATTTCAAATAAGCCTTATTTGCCACTATTTCTTTGGAGCTGACTAAAAGTCCCAGTTTGAAAAGTCCATAGTGGACCCTGGAGGGTATTAGTTCCCAGGGTGGACCAGCGCGGTACAGATCGTTTTAGCTAAGGCATGGCTAGACAAGAAACGAGGACGCAGACTCAAATATAACATAAAATAATGATCTCTCACCAAACACTGACTTGATCTTGTGATAAACCACCGTATTTCCAGTTATGGGAACTTTATATTTTGAGTCGATATGCGTTGCAAAACAAAGCTAGCATATTTGCAACAGCTGTTTCCTGTTTATCGATGCACAGCACTCATATATAAACACGCGTATAACGTATATAATATTTCCAGTGCGTAATGCATCTAACATGAGCCAAACCCAATGCATTACATAAAAGAGAGGTTAAAACGCGATGTAGAGGCGCAGTGAAGGGAAATAAATGCAGAAAAAGCTGATAATAAACCAGAAGTAGTTTTGTGTTTACGGTATCTTCAACGGTATTGTCTCACAGCATCACAAACTTCTTCAAACATCTTTTGTGAATCGCTGAGATCAGCCATAATTCAAGTACGATCTAGACGTTAATTATTAAGTTAATATTGGTTATGTTGGGGTAACGTCAGTTGATCACGTAGCAGAGCTCCACCCCTGCAGTCAGGTGTTTGTAATCAGAAACAGCTGGCTGTATTTCATGATGTAGGTAGGTGTTTCTGACCAGAAAGCTGCACATTTACCTAGTTTGCACTAAAATTGCCCAAAAATGACTAGGAACAGAAGATGCTATTAAAAAAATTAGTGGATTTAGTGTTTAGTTCCACTTTAATTGAAATACACTACCCAGCTTGGTGTTTTATACTGTACCTTAGTGTTTGTGAGCGTGAACTGTCTTGTCACATAGGCCAGGTTGCACTCCTCTGAATGACATTTCACCTGCATGTGTCCATAGCTTTTCACTTGAGGCGGGTGAGGCCAGTACTGGTGGCACTTCGTCTGCAGAAAAAAAAGATACTGTGACTAAATTACATGGATTCATGTGAGTCATCATTAGTTGGACTCAGTTTTCTACAGCTGCGGTCTCATCTCGCTCTGTTGATGTTTTTCGGTGTCTCTGCAAAATGAGGTGCAAAAGCAATCAACAGGAGCAAGGACACTGATTGACAGTTTTTGCGTGTGACCCCTTTGGAGGAGAGACAAATATCAGAAATGGATCAATTAATTTTAGTCTCTGGTTGCTTAGTAACAGTAAAGCTTAGGCAAAGACAGCTTCATTTAATGGGACCTTGGTGACTCCTGGTGAGCATTTGTCTTTTGTTGTAAATGTGCCATTCAGAACTTCCTTTAACCAGGTTTGTTATTAGCTAAATTATTAAGCTTCAACATGAAAGCACATCATGAATATAAAGCATCATGCAAACAACTTTTAAAAATACACCATGTAACATTTCTGATGGAGGATACGCCACCTGCTTGTCTGCGTAGGTTTGCGTAGAATATTCCATAGGATGGAAACAAGGAGGTGTCGCCACCAGGCCAAGGTACAGGTCCGGTCTCTGGACACTAAGAAAGCTGTTGTTTTTCAAGGTATTTTAATAAAATCCCCTATAATTTAATAAATGAAAGATGGATACATTTAATGCCAAGCAGGTGGCCTCCATCAGAAAAATTGTATAGTGCACCTCTAAAAGACCCAATGTGTAACATTTCTGCTATAAATGGAATGTGATTGGGCTCGCCTCTCCACAGACCTGACTCATATGTTGGCCAGGAAAGGACACATATTTTTCCAAGGTATTTTTGAGCAATAAAAACACCTGTACTGAAACAATGTCTACAGACTATTTATTAGTTGAAATATTACACAGTGGGGCTTTAAATCAATAAAAATAAGAGATAATAAATAAAAAATATGGATGAACGTGTACCCGTCCCCTCTCTGTCAGAGTGGTTAGCATGATGACGGTGTGTGCCTTCTGCTCCCAAACGCTTTGCCAAAAGTGAGAGCAGGTCTGAGGCAGTGGTCCCTGAGCAGCCACATAACGTAAACAAACACCAGACATAGGGGGCGCCACCTACAAAACACACATTCCAAAGATGCACACACAGACACAGATGCACATGAAGAGTGGTACTGAATGTCATGAGTAAGCCTGCCACAATAACACATTTTTGATATATTGTTGCAGAAAATATTGTGATAAACGACTCGTGACTGATACAGAAATTACACTGGGGAGCTGTATCGAGGGCACCTCAGTCCTTATTATTTGGCCTACCTCATCAAAGATATAATACTCCCTACAACGGAGGCATAGCCAGACTGGACCTGACAATATTAATGATAGTTGTTACATTGTTTTTGCCAGACAATGACAAGAGAAGTTAGTGAGTTAGCTGCAGATTTTTTTTTTTTTTTTTTTTTTGACTATTTATGTGTAAAAAGGCAAATTAACCTCATGAGTCACAAGTTTAATCTTTATATAAATACATTGTTTCCTAGAACATTTTTCTGCATAAATCGTCGTTTCTGCATAAACCCCTGTGTGGTAGTAGACTCTGGAGTGCAGTTTGGGTCAGATACAGAGAGATACGAGATAGTCGAATAAATCCAACGGCAGGACATGTCTCTAGTCCACCAAGAATTTCTTTAAGAGTGCCGCCCTTCTCACTAGCGCAAGTAAAAGTGTTTATTAATAAATATTCAGCCAAAATATATAGTTTATCTTTCAAATCTTGAATAATACAGTAATTATAGTGACAGGCCTAGTCATGTACAGTGTCATAGTTACTCACTGTTATGTGGCTGGCATTGATGTAGTCTTCTTGGCCTTGAAGAACGACTCTTGTATCATCATCTGTAAAAGAGCAGGGCACCAGCAGGGGGCCTTAGTGAGAGTGTCACTGCACCACAGGCTCAGGAGCAAATTAACTTTAGTTCTGACTCTTATTGGGTCATATGTAAGAGGATGGAATGACAATCTTCACATATATTAGTCCTGGGCTCTCCTATATCTGCATATCATACAGGTTTATAGGGGTGGGCAATAATAAAGAAAATTAATCTTTACAAATCTTTTTATCCCAATAACAATGACTGCCAATGTCAGTAAAAAAACACAAACAAACAGTACATTCCTCACATTATTGTTGTCACGATATAAACATTTCAAACAAAAATTTCGATATGAAGGAATAGGCTTGATAGTTAATACCTGATTCCGATACCACAATGATTAAACATTCTTTCTTTAGACAACAGAATGTGATTTTCAACATTAAATAATAGTACTTTCTTTTATATTACCATGTGTATGGGATCTGTGTAATCCCTTAGTCGTCCAGGTAGGTTCCATAGTGGTCCATGGGCGTGTACTATTCTATGTGTCTTATACTTGTGACAGATACAGAGAGAGATCATTCTAAACATATTCAGGAAAGGTTCATTTCTGTCCTGACAATGGAACTTTTTTAGTTTCGATACCTGCGAACAATGAGGATCTAGTTTTGATACTAGTTTTAGTATTGATTAGTATCTGATTTTTGATACTTTTGACAGCCCTACTTCCCGATACTTTTGACAACCATAGCTCATGTTTATTAGAATTGGGACTTACATGGTAAAACGTCTCTGTAACGATTTTTTTCGATGTTTTCTGAAAGACGGGCGCAGTTCAGTGACAAACCAGGCTTCCTCCTGTATAAATTCTACAGAAAAGAGAAAAGAAATCAAAACACAAAGTAAATGACTCACACTTTCCTGACTAGGGTCTTAGTCAATAGTTCATCAGCGTCTGTCTTGAATATAGCACGATTCCTCTTATTTTTTTTTAGTTTGGCTGTTCAGAGGTTATTCAAGGAAATCACCTCACCCCATGTGACCCTGTCATCTGCACCCAATTCTCCCACACTTCAAGTCTACTTTCACTAAATTGATCAATCTTTTCTTTGGTCTTTGTGAAAGCCTCTTCCTGCTGGGCAGCTCTAACCTCAGCCTCCTTTTTCAAATAAATGCACTCCTCCTTAACGCTTATTCATGTTCAAACCATCTAAATCTGACCTTTCCATTTTTATGAAACAACCAACATGCATTGTTCTTCTACTGTAGTAATTCCTCCCCGGCTGATTCCACATCATGTATATCCGCTCCGAGCAGTACTTGTGCAGCTGTTGTAGTGAATGAACTGATCCACATCTCATGGACGCGCTGTGCAGGGCTGCGGCGATGCTCCGCCGACTCCAGAACACTCCAAACAGGAAAGAGAACGTGAACTACATCCCGATTTACAAAGTAATTACACTCCGCATGAACTTTATTTTCATCAGATTAATTATAATAGATGTTTTTTACCAATTGTTGCTTTGATAGTAGGGTTCAGTAGACTTAATTTCACTGAAACACAGTGAAAACTTTTAATGCCTAATTACCTTTGTGGAGGTGAAAACATGTGTAAACTGATGTGATATGAGCTAAAGAGCGACCTCATTTAACACAGTAGTGATCTGCGCTCCTGCTTTTGAATACATTGTTTTATTTTGGTCTTAGACTTTACTTTGGTCTTATTTTTCATAAACTCAGGGTCTCTGCACAGGCTCTTCTTGAGCTCCTCGTGGCTTGCAGCCGTGAGGAGATGAAACACATCCAGTGAGTCAGGGTCTGCGCCCTCAGTCGGAGACGATTCAGTGGCGTGGGGCAGTGGAGCTGCATGATGTGGAATAAGCCCGTGTTTCTGTTTGCAAATTTATAATAAGGCTGCAAGATTAATCAGATTGCAATTTGAATGGACACAATTAGCAATTATCGTTTGTGAATTTCTTTCACAAACAAAAAATATCTGTAAGTTACAGTATGTAGCATTTCTGCAGGAGGGTCTGCACCTGTTTGTCTCCATGGAACTGTTATTGCTTTTCCTAGATCAGGGGTCCACAACCTTTAACACCCAAAGAGCCATTTGGACCCGGCTTCCACAGAAAAAAACACTGGGAGTCGCAAATACTTTTTGACATTTAAAATAATGGTAACACCGTATATATATTGTTTTTTTACCTTTACGAGTTGTATAAACAACTATAGTGTGTTGCTTAGGAAATTCATGAAGTGCTACAGAGACTTCTGCTCTGAACCTCTACGCACAGTGTCTGCAAATCGGGGCTGTACGAAGTCACTTTCATCTTTACGCAGGACTGCAAGTTGTCGTCTGTGAGGCCTATTTGTTTTTAACATAGTTCATGGTGTAGAATAGCTGCTCACATACGTATGTGGATCCAAAGAGCGACAGGACTCCAAGTGCATATTTCTCGATATTTTCTCGCGAGTGTGACATATAATTGTTTTTAATATTTCAAGATCACAATAATCTTCCAATTTAAACTACAATTTAATAAAAGATCTAACACAATTAAATACTTATAATTTATTTTCCCAAGCCACGTGGAGCCGCAGTATAAGGATGAAAGAGCTGCATGCGGCACCGGGGCCGCGGTTGTCGACCCCTGCCCTAGATTGTACCACAGTATGACAATAAACCTCTATAAATATCCATCTCCATGAAGACAAGCAAGAAAAACCTGGAAATTAATAAAAGCAAGATAAATACAACATTCCAGGCAAAGCAATTACATCTCCATGGAGACAAGCAGGTGGTGGACCCCCCACCAGAAAAGTTACATAGGTGGACCTTTAAACTTCCAATTAAATAGAGATCAACACATGTAAGTCACTATAGCGAGATGCTTATATGTACTCAGCGTCACTTATATATTCTTGCATATTAAATACCTCAAAGTGAAAGCAGAGGGTGCCAGACTGAATCCCTCTCTCCAGCTGTCGCATGGACTCCTCCAGTGTTGTGACTGGCTCTGATTGGACAGGGGAGGGGGCCTTGTCCCCCTGTGAATGTCCCGTTAGGGTCAGGGTGGGGGGCAACTGAAGCTGGGGGAGTGTACGAGTCGCTCCTAAAATACAAGGAAAAGGAAAGTTAGTACAGAGTAATTGTACATGAAATAAAAGATTATTTAACTGTGGATGGGTGACACCTCACTACAACTATAATGTGATGAATTGTTATATGACTGTGTGACCCCCTGATCCTCCCAATTATATGCCCATATTAATTGTAGCATTAACCCTTTTCCACATGTGCACCATCTTGAGGCAATTTTAGCAAGGTCCTGTGGCACGAGATCTTGTCTCATCCCTAACGTAAATATATCCAGTTTTACATCAACTCTTAAACACAGGCTTGAATGTTACCAATTGAAAGAAATTTGCTACAACATTAATATGGGATTAATATAGGATTTAGGCTCTGAGAAATCAACAATTTTTGCCAAATATCTTCAACCAGTCAATGTAACGCCTCATTTGTCCCAAATTTGGGTACCTAATACTGAAAAAATATGCTAAGGTTGGAATGCACATAGCGTTATATTTAGGTCTCTGTCCTCCATCAGTAATTATGGGATCACATGCTAGAATGTCATGAACCTATTAGGATTTAGGATCTGAGAAATCAACAATTTTTGCCAAATATCTTCAACCAGTCAATGTAACGCCTCATTTGTCCAGAAGAGGTCAACTGTAGAAAAGGTTCAATGATTTCAAAAACAGTGTGAGAACAGTGAGATCTTCCACCCTCATATCCTCCGCTCACCTTTCCGTTTGATGAGTAGAGCCAGCTCTCTGGAGTGTGACTCTCTGCTGGCTCTGATGAACATGACCACCTGATCGTGGGTGTGTTCAGAGATGTCCCGACCGTTTATGAGGACCACCAGATCCCCCTCGAGAAGTTTAGGCTCACACTTCCCCGCCTGTAAACCAGAGTATGTATAGGTATAAGAAATGAGAATATTGTCTTCTTAGTGCAATAAAAGGCTGTAGCAGATTTTCTGGTCTGATTATATATGAATGCACAATGTGTTTAACAAAAACCTATTTAGCTTACAGGAGAGTCTGGCTTCACGTGAGATATGGCAAGTGGCATCTTCTGGTCCACTCCACCCTGCAACGCAATGTTTTTGTTATTTATTTTTAAGGATATAGTGATATGTGTGAAAGTTGCATCAACATACATACATTTTTAAATATGTAAAGGTTTTTAAGGTTAAGGCTTTGAAAATCGTTGGGACATTTAAAGGAGCAGTATAAAACTTTTCTGCCATCTGCTTGTCTCCAAGAAGACGTTATTCCTTTGCCTGGAATGTTCCACAGTATGGCATTAAACTTAACTATCTCGGAGACAAACAGGTGACGCTGCACTTTTTAAGCAATAAAAACGTTTGCAACTGAATAAATACAAGATATTTCAGTATAATGCCATGCTGTGGAACATTCCAGGCAAAAAAAAAAAAATCACATCTCCATTGTGAGTTTGCAAAACAACCCCCAGAAAAAATTACATGATAAATATTTTAAAAAGCAATAGTAAATAGTTGCTTACTTTAACATTGAAACCAAACTTTCCCTCGTGATCTGGAGTTATTCTTATCAGTAGCAGGTCTCCATCGCCGGGGGCATTCTGAGTAATTATTCAGTTAAAAACAGGCAAACAAACAAAACAGAGGAAACACAAAGCTGTAGTGACACTTACATTATTGTTGTGGTTTACGCTGTGATCACCATCCTCCTCCCCAATGCTGTCGTCATTCAAAGATTCATGTTGTCTAAATGGTGTTAATCAAGAGGGTAAATACGCATTAAGATAGTATAGATAGTAGTACAAGTCATGATTTTTCAATTTTTTCAGTTTTTCTCAGTATTCAAATTTGCATCACATTAACATGCTGTTTTTACGTTCAGTGGTAGTCAGCCATTTTTGTAATCACAGTAACGCTCATAAAATTCACACAGGCAAGTTCGATAAAGTGTCTTGTTCAAGGATGCAAAAACAGTTTAAAACAGATCTTGTTAATAATCATAATTACCATAAAATATTAGAAGATAAATTTGTTTTTGTTCTTCGGAGTCCTACAATATATTTAAATCGTACTGATATTGTGAACCATGTATTGAGATACTTATTGGATCATAAAAACCTGTATTGTTGCATTCCTAGTTTGCAGATATTAGGGCTGTGGTTGACTAAAGAAATTCTAAACTAAAGACACGTCCTGCCGATCGATTAGTCGAATAAAAATGGGGCATGGCTAAAGCTCACAAAACTATTACATATCTCAGTGTATTTATATAAAGACAGATTACTCTAAGGAAAAGCAAAACTGGATAATTTGGTGACACAATTGCAATTGAATTATCTAGTAACAGATTTTTATACACACACCTGCACCTGTTTTTAATGTTTTATATTGACTTGTAAACTTGTTTGTTTTGTTTTTCTGCTTGTATTGTATTTTTAACAGAGCGCCCATGAAAAAGAGAGCCCAAGTGCTCTCATTGGGTTCTTCTTTATAAAAAAAAAAAAAAATGTCCTTGTGAATCATGAGCCTTTTTACATATAACTACCCAAAAATACCAAAGGTTCAGCTAACTCACTTACTAACTTCTCCTTTCTGCTGTTGTCCCATATAAACCCTTAATAATTGAAATAAAATGATTAGTTGCCTAATAATAATATTGGTTGATGGATTAATATACTCACAGATGCGTAGACCCGTCCCCTTCGCTCTCTCTACTGCTCACGGAGGCTCTATATGTATAAAAAACGTCCTCTCCCTCAGACATTTCCTTCAGATCACTGGACAACTCCACTGACGAGGGCCTCGGTTTGGAGAGGCCATGGCGAACTCTTGGGCACCTCCTGACAGATGAATAAGAAAACTTTTGTTAGTACAGATAAAGTAGACCAATGACTTTCAACCAGTGTGATGGGGAACACAAAAAAATGTCCTGAGCAACTTCTGATCCAAAAAATGAGCCAAAACTGTCACCACTGCCAAATTGAAAAACCCAAACACAGTGGCATGGGCAATATTAGACATGATTTGGTAGTATTTTAATAGGTGGTGTGCCAGGGAAACTTTTCAGCCAAAAAAAGTGTGCCAAGACTCAAAAAAACTGAAGTAGGCATTTTTGGTTCAGCTTTAAAAGTATCTGTCTCCATTTTAAAACTTGATTAAAACCTATTTGGCACTTAATAAAAGAAAAAAATTCAAATCTGTCAAATCTGCCAATGTTTCGAAACGTCTTCACTCCTACACACTTTTGTTCATTTGACAGATTTGAATTTTTCTTTCACTATGAATCATACGTGAACGACTGAGTGTTTACACAGACTATCTGGCACTGTATATGGTAAACTAAGGCTGCTCTGCTTGATTATTTGGGTAACTGAAATGATGATCATTTAAAACTATTACTTATGTGCTACCAAAAGCTGTCTTGTAGATGGAAAAACAGCTTTACTACAATTTAGCAGTAATATTTTGTTATTTATGTTTTGAAAATTTGTTTTGATGCAATAAGTGGCTCTGCTCCAAGTTTTTGAGAAGCAGAACAAGCTCCCAAATCATCCCAAACACAACTGAATTAATATTTGTACTGATTACACAGTATTTGTAGTTGATAGGAGCATAAATTGTAATCACTATTAAAGTCCAGATAATTGCACAACCTTATGCTCAACCTAAAGGAGAATAACAACTCCTTGGTAAATGTATCTGTGTATTTTTATGTAATCATTTGTGGGATGTTTTTTGTTTTGTGAAGTATTTTGAGATGTACTATGTGTGTTAAAGATGCCATATAAACACACTGTAATTGATACAGATTGATTGATTGACAGTGTTCTCACCAGTTTGGGGTAGACGGAGGTGATCTGGAGGGAAGGCTCTTTGTCTCCAGGTGCTCAGATGAAAGTGAACGACGTGGCACTGGATTCCAAACCATTCCCCCCATAACGCGCTGATACACCGGGCCACTGCTGATCAAATAGAACAGGTTGTGTTTACCTGATGCTATCACTTTCTAAAGGTCCCATAGTTTTATATTGAGATGGTGGGCTGGTAAGAAACCTACGGTGGAATTTAAAGTTTAAAAGGTGCACTATTATTAGACACTTCTTCAAAGAAACATGTTGCCACCTGCCGTATGCAAACAGTAAAGCATGTGCGAAAGCTCTACACAGCTTTACAAAAGCCCAGGGAGTGGTTAGCTTGGAGCGTGGAGCTTAGTCATGCATCTGAGGCACAGATTCCATTTGGTACTGATTTTAAAAACATCCCTTTCTAGCAAGGGGTCCACTACCATGCAGATGTTATTGCTTTGACTGGAATGTTCCACAGTATGGCATTAAACCATTAAATCTATTTCCATGGAGACAAACAGTAGATGCCACAAGGCCAAGTTATAGGTCATGGAGAAGAACCTCGTTCAATTTTTATTATACTGAGCAATAGAAACTCCTAAATTTTATTAAATCCAAAAAACAATTAATGTCATACTGTGGAACATTCCAGGCAAAGCAATAACATAGGCATTGGGGCAGACCCCTCAACAAAAAAGTTGCATAGTGCACCTTTAATGAACCAGTTTATGGTTAATATCTCAGAACTGGGCATATCCACATTAAACAAAAACTGACATCAAGTTTAATATCTTCTCCAAGGTGTAATTACAAAACAGTGTGGCATAATTATTCAATCGTGGTGTAATCGGCCATAAACCATATTATAAATATGGGAAATTTAAATATTTAGTCATTTATTTAAAACAGTATTTATTTACAGTTGTTTACTTTCAGCAATTATAAATCATTCAGTCCTTAGCCCTCCATCACAGTTTTCTATTCATGTGTTTCAGCTTCCCGCTTAAAAGGCACCATTTTGAGTACTTTCCACCATTCAAAAGATATATTTTGTTTTGAATTATTAATTGCTATGGCGATGGTGCTATTTTTTTCAGCACTCTAAAAGCCACGGATATTGTGAATGAAGTCTGTTTAATGAGCGTGAACAGAAGCTGCTCCTTACCCATCTGTCTTGTTGTTCCCGAGCCCGAGGTGCTCTGTGATGAGTTTCTTGTAGGTCTGAATGGTGTTACTGTGTTTGGGGCTCTTCATTGTGCGGTTGGAGCTGAAAAAGGTGTGATGATCGACGCAGGACCTCCACAGGTTTTTACAGCTTTTGGGACAAGGAAGATCCAAGGACACCACGCAGTCCTGGGTCTCTCCCTGTGGAAAAGTGTGAATATGAGTTTAGTCTAGCCCTCCATAGCACAATAATAGTAAGTACAAATTAGCTAACAGAATATCTAAAATGCAGGAAACCTAATATATTGTAAAAGGTCAGAATGTGAAATTATAGGCAGATCATATAGTCAGGATTTTCATTAGATAGTCTTAATTTAGCCTTGTGATGGTCTTAGATGCTCACTCCTACGTCACTGCTCCGGAAAAAGTGGAAGAAAATGTATTGTAGCATTCTAGTGTAAGGAAACGTGCCAAATTTCTTTTGGTTGAGCACAACAACAACAGTCTCAACTCCTAGAGCCAGTCTCCAAAACTGACCAGTAACTGACGTATAGAACCTTCACATCAACTTGTCGAGATAGCAACCAAGTGTCACAGACAAAAGTAGTCACATTACCAACGACACATAAACAGAAGAACAACAAAAGGTGTCAACTCTGAGGTAAAGACAAAATATTAGATCATTACAGTATGTATGTTTGTTAACTTTAGATTTTAACAAAAGTTTGACTAGTATATCAAGTCATTTTTATTTTTTGTTTTGATTTAACTGAACTTGTAAAAAAGAGTATAAAAAATACTGCAATAATATTATTGGGGTAATTTTTTTTCTTAATGAAAATGTATACATGAGCATTTAAACATAGCAAAATATATTCAGCATATTCATATAATAAAAGAGCAAACAAACTCACATGTTTTCGTTTAAGATGTATTAGAAATCGTTTTCTTTTAAAAGAAATCTTGATGATATTCCCCCTGTGTATAAAAACATTAGTGACATGCTCCAATGAATCCAAACACTGCAAACACTGTGTTAACACAGACACTGCATCAACACTGTGTTAACACTCACCAGGGGAAGAAACTGGAGCAAACTGTGTTACAGAAAATTGCCACTCCACTTGAGGCCAGACCCACCATCAGAGGGGCATTGTTAGTGTCCTGACAAACAAGAACAAAAACCCATCACCTACATATCAATCAATGTAAAAAACAACTACAGTTCAAACAGGTTCACATTTTTAGTAGTTGAACAGTTTTATTATGGTTAGTTGACCAGAATATTTTGGATAACCTCTTGAGAGATAATTTACAAATTAAGATTTTTGTTTTACATACTAGCCAGACAGGATATCTTGATGTTTTATTGTTCTTTTCCTATGTATTCTGTTATCTTCTATATATTTGTTTTTTGTTGACTTTTATGTGAAGCGCTTTGGGCAGCTGAGGTTGTTTTTAAATATGTTATATAAATAAAAATCGAACTGAACTGAATTGAATAACAACATTAATATTATTCTGGTGCAGTTCATTAGATTTGCAGTTTATGTTTTAAAGTCAGGTGTTCAGAGTGCACTTCTAGGAGCCTTGACATTTGAAAGACTTGAAAATGAAATACAAAGATATCATTACAATAATCACTTATACATATATAAGAACATGTTTGTATAATTCACGTATATTATACAAACATGTTCTACTAGTACATTGGATATTTCGTTTGCAGGGGAAAATATGTAACCTAAACAGCTGCATTTGATGTTTGCCAATAGTGAACATTCAAATCATCAATTTCACTTTGACTACTATCAACCTTCTCTCTACATGTCAATACACAAAAAACATATGAAACTAGAAATGACAAAGCAGCAAAGGTCCAAAATGACAAAGTAGTTTTCACTACCATTACCATTGCGGAGTGCAGCTCTACTCCATATAGTTCAAGAGTTCGAGCCGTGTTCAGGAAACATAGTTCAGCTTCGCTTTGTTTCAATCCCCTGGAAACACAGAGAGCAACAGGGAGCGTGATTCTCAAATTTGAGTCAATATGCCATCAATTTCTTTTACTTTTTAAACATGTATATTTTACTTTAAAGGTCTCCTATTACACAAAGTTGCCTCTTGTGAACTTTAAGCCATGTTATAATGTTGTTAACTCATCAAAAACATCACTGGAGTTGTGTTTTGTTTCATTCACACATTTGAATGGTCCTTTTGTTATTAGTCTGTCTACATCTCCAAAGCTCAAAATGCTCTGTTCCACCTTGTGATGTCATGTAGTGGTAGTTTTCAGTTACCTTTTACTTTTGTTCAATAGGCAAAATTATCCAAGTGATTCTAGTGGAGGTGTATGGAGTTTAAAAACACAATGCAGCACTTCCTGTATTACCACATGACATCACAAGGTGGAACCGAGTGTTTTCAGTTTGAGAAAAGAACTCAGCCTAAATATGCAGTGTTTGTGTGTTAAACATGTGAATGAAACAGAACACAAGTCCAGGTATTTATTTGATGAGGAAACAAAATTATAACATGGATCAGAAAACAGCATAATAAGGGCCCTTTAAATATGAGCTAAATATTCATTAAAACACAACATTTAACTGCTAATAAACAAAGAGAACAGTACAAAGAAACATAGAGGTCAACTGACTTTAGGGTAATATTTAATGTGTTTGGTGATTACGGCAGTGCGGTATTTTACATATCTGCAAATAAAGGTCATGAAACTTTCTTTGCAAACTCTGTTTAACTTAAATGAATAGTGAACTAAGATTACCACTGACAAATAACATTTCAGCAGTTTCTGGCGAGAAAAATAATGAAAACATAGTTAAGCTAATCACTAGCATAACTGACCCAAATTTGGTAAATGACTCAAATTGGGGCATGACAGGGAGCAAGGTTGTTTATGATTTTAACACTATGCTGACAGGCTAACATGCTAACACATAAACAAGAAGAAATTACTTGTGCTGTGGGTGTAGGTCTTCCACTTTGGACAAGAAGTCTTCATCTTGTTCAGGAATGAAATGGCGCTTTAAGAGGTAACCAGGGAGATGAGCGGGAGAGTGGTCGCCAAGTTCAGCTGTGGGGTAACAGGAAGAATTTCATTAAAAATGAAATGGAAAATAAATGACATTGTAGGCTTTTGCTATTATACATTTCATTTAATGTACTGTTTATATGTGTAGGGGGACCGGACCCGGGACAGTCCCAGTTTTGAGCCCCGTGTCCCTTGTCCCAGCCAATTTATCCAAAAAACAATGATTTATATACAGGTTTATACAAGAAATGTCCCAGGTGTCCCTATTTTTGACCAATTTGATCCCCGCCAACAGTAATGAGGGGAAAATATTGTCATTTCTTTAGCTAAAATACTGAAAAACATGCTTGAAAATGACCAAAAACCAAAAAACATCATCAGAAGTGGCTCGGATTCTATACTGGCACAATATTACGGGCTCTTTTTACAGTTTTATTCATACCAACCATCCCAACCCGGGTGTGTCCCAGTTTTGAATTTTGAAAATCTGGTCACCCTATATGTCTGCCTTATGTTACAGTGTTAATCTCAATAAACACAGGATTAAAAAAATGCATTAGTGGAGCTGTCAATTTATTAAACGCTTAATTAACCAGGTGAAAAAACCCACTGCCATCAAGATCTCTTTTTCAAGGGTAACAGTGTAACGAAAGAAATCTGATTCTTCTAAGGGTTAACAATTCACTATGATTGATTGAATCCACCTGTCAGTCACTGAGAAGTTAACAGAAGATGACCAATGGGATGAGGCACAGATGGGCATTAAACTGAACACTGGCACTGAATTACCATATCTCCAAATTGGCAGAGGTTTTAAATAACAAATTGTGTTTTTTACTTACCCCTATGACAGTGAATATATGTACAAAAAATATATACTGTAAGTTTAAAAGCACAAATGCTTCAAATAGCAGCTGTATGAAAGGTCTTGACTTACACTGAACATCATAAGAGGCCAGTACCACAGCAGCACTCAGCGGGCACTTCAACCTGCAATCAGACTGTGTCATTACATTCACAAGGACTGTAAAGAAAAGAACAAGGAAGAAATAGTCCTATAGAGATGTAACTAGAATCTGAATGTATTGTAATTTCAGTATATAAAGAAACATATATATATACAGAAACAAATCATTACACAGGTCCCGGTTATAAACATCACAAGAAACAAAAACAAAACAAAAACATCACAAATAGTGTGTTGTCGTTATGCTGTCTTTAAGCCTTCTTTAAAACAACAGTGAAATATACTTAGTTTAGTGCATTAGATAAAGTTCATTAGTGTCAGGACTATATCATAATTATAACCAAAATCTCATGGTATGTTATTATATAGTGATGGCTGAATATGATTTTTTTCCAGTCGATACCAGCGGTCGTTAACCGATATTTGTTGATAACAAAATCAATATTTTAGAAATCACTACAATTAATTATTTTTTTTTTTTCAAAATGTCTTAGGATATATTATATTTTTTCTATTTAAAAGGATTAACACAGTGGTTGTACCAAAATGGAGCAAAGGATTATGGTCTATGTAGCAGCAACAAATCAATACATGTTATGCTCAGGAACAGGTACACTTTGATATATAATAAAAATAATTCACCAATAATACTGTAATGATCTGATATTTTGTGTTTAGTTCAGAGTTGACATCTTTTTTGTAACTTGTAACTGTTTATGTGTTGGTGATAATGTAACTGTTTTTTTATGTGACACGATGCTCTGCCGACAAGTTGATGTGAAGGTTCGATTGGTCAGTTACTGGTCTGTTTTGGAGACTGGCTCTAGTGAGTTGAGACTGCTGTTGTTTTGCTGTTGTTTTGACGTGGGTTGCGGCCTACAGAAGCCTTTGTGTTCAGAAAATAAACAACCAGAAGAAATTCAGCGTGTTTAGTTACACCTGAACGCTACAATACTTTCAATATGGTATGGCCAATATTGTTACATGTCTAAAATTAACACACTGACCTTCCTTCTCTGATGTCACTCCTGATTTGGAGGAAGTACAAGTGCCTGTAGGAATGATAAAAGAGGAACATTATGAGTCATAACTAACCAAAGATATGAATAATGCAAGTTTAGTCTACAGTTCATGTGATAATGACACTAGGACAATAAGGGTTCACGCTTGTCTGGTTTGGTCCTGGTCTAAATCCAGTTTAGTCCTGATTTGTTCTTTGTTTGTCCTTTGTTTGGTCTTGTTCTAGTTCTGATTTAGTCATGGTCTAGTTCCAGCTTTAGTTCCAGAACTATTTAGTCCTAATCTGACTGTATAAATGAACATTGTGGTAGGAACCCAATACTCTGATGGTGGAAATATGGAAAGAAAGGATAGACAAAGCTGTGTTTGAGAAAAAATGTTGTGAAGGGTGACTTTGAGGCATGACTGAGCAATGGGACAATTTTAGGTTGTACATGTTTCAAATGTTTTCTGTGTTAATTCCTTTAATGCTGTCACTTTTGTTTTGTAAATAAAAACACAATGTCACCTGGTCTGTTCATGCTGCAGAGAATTGGGGTCTGAGATGAAGAATCGCACTCTGAAGTTTAGATAAAATGGAGACACAAGACCTGCAACAAATCACACACAGAATGAGTGACATCTCCACACACAGAATGAGTGACATCTTAAACAGAAAATATATACGTGTAGATAGTAGTTATGGGATTGTAAAACGATTATGGCATTTATCTACATCCAGTTTGTACTTCACTCTACTTGTATTTTGGAGTGTACTTGTGTGCTGCTGTTTGGTCAAGAATAACATATTGTACTAGTTATAATGTATAGAACGATGAATTGGTACATTTATGTGTAAATGAATGCACAGTACTTTGGCATATTAACACGTGTGCGTGACTGTGTACAACGCTATATATAGGGTGTTCAACCTTTGATCTGTTTCTTCAAAGGCTTCTCAGGCTCTATCCACCTCTGAGAAAGAAAACGTGTAAAGAATGAGCAATCATGAGAACAACTGAATGCAGAGTTTACCATTATCTAAGCCTAAGGAGGTCAATTATTGCATTGCACCATATTTTTATTAAAGAAGACATATTGTGCTTTTGTCTGCTATATAGTTATAATCTATGACACCCGTGGATCATTATATTTTGGATATTTTAAACCGCATTATTGTTCTAAAACGACTTGATAAAAGAAGCAAATCTGCAAATTTCTGAGTTGGAAAATTGCGGTGCCCAATGAGGTAGGAACCGATTCCCGCCTGCTCCTTTATGGTAAACATCCATAAGCATTATCACAACAAAGTGCCTTTCTGCCAGACCATGCAGTCGGCCCCTCCTACAGAGAGCTGCAGATCATGATAGAGACGCTGCCGAATCCTGCCAATTAAGAAAATAAAATTACAGCGCAGTGGGTGTGTACTGGTGCCAGTGAATAAGGGAGTATAAAGATTATTCAAACATGAACGAATCACGCAAAATTCAACTTTGAGTTTGTAACTGAGAAGGGAAACAATTATAATATGGTTAAAAGCTCTGACTTTTGCACAGTATGCCTCCTTTAAAAGTGACAGGCAGTACGAATACATGTTTCAGATTCCCTTGACAAATACATACTCTGTTATTTATAACTGTGGTAAACTGAAGAAAACTGGAGGTTGTAAGGTTGTCCAAAAAATTGATACCCAGATAACTGACACTAAAACGAGTATATAATAGTACTTTATTTTATATTACCATGTGGAGTTATAGCTATGTCATCCCTCAGTCGTCCAGGTATGTTCCATAGTGGACCATGGTCTTATACTAGTTCTGATACGGCTCAAGATCATTCTAAAGCTATTCAAGAAAGGTTCATTTCTGTCCTGTGAATGTGACTTTTTTAGTATTGATACTAGCTTCAAAACTAGTTTTAGTATCGATTCATATCTGATTATTGATTATTATGATCAAAATCTACTTTAATATCGTGACAACTCTAGGAGAAAGATTTACAACCAGTTTTTCTCTCTAAGAGCAGTTAATTATTACAGTGCAGGTGTGTGATATGGCAGGGAGCTGACCGGGGACGGAGCATTGGTTGTGATGGAGCTGGTCTCTCTGATCTGCAGACTGAAGAGCTGCCTCTCCTCTAGGCTCAGGTGGTCACACACATGGTCCAACAGAACCGCTCCTTCATCCTGCTTCTAAAGAGACACAACAAAAACAAAAATATCATCTCCAGCCAAAACTGTGGACTTTAATGCTTTTTTTAAACATGCTATTATTACCAGGGTGAGATAGTGAGAGTTAAAGGCGCTGTACCTGATTTTACTGTCTTAAAAACATGCAAAACAGAACTAGTTAATTTATTCCTCATTTTCTTAACATATTCCTAGTATCCAAATGTTTCACAGTGATGAGTTTATAAGAACTTTTCACAACTTTCAGAGGATAGAGTGAAGTTTTGCTGTCATGGTAATGCTAACAACGGCCACGCTAACAGCTGACCAGTATGGCTATAACTTGGTTTGTCAACGATAAAAACATACTGAAAGGAAATATTGTTTAAAGGCATAACAAGTGTAATGTAATGTTGATTCATGTTAATTAAAATTACTTATATTTCACATAATAAAACAGCTGTTTATGTTTGTGTTTTGTGTTCCCAGGTCCTCCAACTAAAACAAGTTTGTAATAAATAAACCCAAATGGCTCTCTATGATAGGATGTCCTCAGTATATAACAATTAATAGCAACTCAGGAGCAGATGTGATTATATTGTTGTTTTTAAACAAGTAGAAACAAACCGCCTATAACGACATGGAGAACATTCTTTCAAAATGCTGAAACCAGAGCCTGTAGAATGATAAACAACACTACTGTAACTACCAGTATTTAGCCTGTTCCTGTATCATTAACTTCACAGGAGAAATGCTTTTACTGTAAACTATGCTGATATTTATAGTATATGACAAAACAGGAAAAGACCAGATGTGGGAAATGTAAAGTGGACAATACATTACTTAAGAATATCAGTGTTGTGTCTATTTATGCTTTTTCCTGGTTAAATTTACATTACGGATGCAATACTTGAAACTCATCCAAGAAAGATAGAGCAATTATAGGCACATCTTAGAACATTTCTGAAGGATTACAAACATATAATTATCTTCTTCTGGAGAATCTAAAAACAATTTTTGTTGCGTCATCCACCCCTAAACAGGAAGCAAAATATTGGTATTTAAAGAGACTGCTGTACTGATCCCTTTAAAGGTCCACTATGTAACTTTTTGTTTGAGGGTCTGCCATCTGTTTGTCTCCATGCAGATGTTATTGCTTTTTTTCTGGAATGTTCCCTAGTATGGCATCTAATGTGTATCTCCGTGGAAACAAGCAGGTGACCCCACCAGTCCAAGCTACAAGTCTCAAGGTATTTTTGACTAATAAAAACACCTGTAAAAATAGAGTAGATTCCATACCATACTGTAGATAGAACATTTTTGGCAAAGCAATAATATTTCCATGGAGACAAGCAGGTAGCAGAAAGTTGCATAGTGTGCCTTTAAATACAGGTCTATATAAACTGTAAGGCAAAACTGCATTAATTAAACAGCCGAAGAGCAGTAGAGCTGACGAGGCTATAAAATGTAGAGTGATTTATAACAGGTTTTAATTGGTCCATATAAAAATGCAAGACAATGGATTTTTCCAATGTGCTTCTCCACTGCTGCAAAGATTTAATTTAAGTTGTAAAGAGGAACCCAGAGTAAAAATGCTTGTGTCCTTGGGCGGAGAGTGGAGAATTAATCAGAAGATGTGGATCAATGAAAAAAGGAAAAAATAGAGTGTCACTATATCATGGCCTGACACTAAGATCATTAGAGCTGCCCTGTGCCGATAGAAGCAACATACGATCCCCCGCGACAGACAGGAAGTGTGTGTCTGCGCTGTGTATGTTTAAATACAGAAATACAGTGTGGATATTCTGGGCAACAAGTATGTGCATATTTGGGCCTATACATGTACCCAATATATTCAACTGGGTTAACACTAACACTAGTCAATGGATGGATTTCAGACGATATCACAACATCCTATAGGCAGTGGTGGAACATAACAAAGTAAAAGTAGTAAAGTACTGTATTTAAGTGCAAATTTTAGGTATCTGTACTTAAGTAAATTTTAGAGTGGATACTTTTTACTTTTACTTCACTACATCTGAGAGCAGGTATCTGTACTTTCTACTTCACTACATTTTTGGACAGAAAAGTAAACATATTTTTTATTATTGTTTTAGATCTGCTGAAAAGGCTGAGGGTTTATTTTTAATATGTTCATAATTTCAGCAAAAAGGTGAGGGTTTATTTTTAATATGTTCATAATTTCAGCAAACAAAAATATAACCACAAATAA
The DNA here is from genome assembly GCA_000787095.1 of Periophthalmodon schlosseri. Classification (NCBI taxonomy): domain Eukaryota; kingdom Metazoa; phylum Chordata; class Actinopteri; order Gobiiformes; family Gobiidae; genus Periophthalmodon; species Periophthalmodon schlosseri. The sequence goes on from KN485061.1 coordinate 77,508, forward strand.
ACAAATAAAAACAGCTAAAATATAAAGATTGATTCTATTGTTTCTGTTGAACTGTTGAATTCAGCACAAATCTTTATCAAAATCACTACATTTGAAGCCTTATTAGATCTCAAAATCTGTGGGAAATACTTTTACTTTTTACTCTTTAACTACATTTTTACACAGGTGCTTTAATACTTTTACTTAAGTACATTTTTTCATGTGATACTTTTACTTGTACGTATTTTTTTGCTCCAGTATATGTACTTTTACTTAAGTAACAAAACTGAGTACTTCTTCCACCACTGCCTATAGACCAAATTAATTTAATACAGATGGAGGCAGACAAATCTTTGTTGTTATACAAGAAGCAAATGGGTGTAGTCACTAGTAGAAATTATCAGGTACAATGTTTGTGAATTTACCTTTTGGATATTTCATGGCAAAATACAATGTTATCAATAGGGAAATCTGTCTCTTGACCTCTATCAGGGATTATGACATCATCACAGCTTCAAACCAGGTGTGTGCGTTACAACAAATACCCCATAATCTCATCTGTAATTTCTGGATAGACTAACCACAGTGCTGATGTGCGTGTGTTTATTTATATTAGTACATACGCTGACTCTGAAGGTCTGAATGGTGCCGTCCAGCAGCTGAACCAAACAGAGCAGGTCCGGTTTGGGCATCTCGGTCCCTCTCTAGACCAGGTCCGGGTTGTCACTGAGAGCGGAACTGCAAAACACAGCACTAAACATCAAACAAGAACTTCAAGAACTTAAACTTTATTCATCTGACAGTTGGCTAATTCAGTTGTCATGGTAGCTCTCAATACACAGTAAATCACAGATCGGAAAAAGCACATATGCCATAAAAATCCTGATGAGCAAGGAAAGAAATATTTACACATTTAAAAACTTAAATATACAGTCTCCAAAATAACACTGAAATAGTTTTGAAGATATGGAAAATGTGGCGGCACAGTGGCTAGCGCTCACAGCAAGCAGGTTCCAGTTTCTCCCCGGACACTCCGGTTTCCCCCATCAATCCAAAATATGCACCATAGGTAAAATCCCACAGCTAAGGTGGTCCTGGCCAAGCCTAGCTCAAGATCTGAAGATGGGTCCCTGGGTGCTGTGCAGTGTAAACCTTAACCTTAATGAGAAAACTGAGTATATTTTCTGTAAGGAACTGGAAGCAAAAAAAAGAGGTGATAAAAAATGTGCTAAACTTTTAAACATACAAGGTGGTATTTCTGCACTTATGTGGTATTTTTTCAGTCCATTCACATTTCAATACTGTACACCCATCACTCCACACTCTATGAAAAAGTAGGTTGGGCCATCGCCATCTGTCAGAAGAGAACTCTGTATAAAATGCATCTATAAAGGACTACTTGATCGACTGCCTGAATGTCGCACTTGCGTGTTGAACAAGCTGGTGCCTCAAATGCAATTCAATAATCTGGTGACAAACATACTCAATGCCTGCACTGGTTTTTAATGTTTTAAATGGACCTAGGTAGTTATTTTTGCTTTGTTTGGGTTTTTGTTTGTATTGTCTGAGAGTCTGAGTGCTCTCACTGGGTTCTCCCTGTATAAATGAAGATAAATAAATAAAATAAACACTGGATATCAGGAGTTTAAAAAAAATAGATATCCACTGTTGTCAATATCACCCACACCTTATATAAAAATCTATCAAAAAACAACACCAGAACAGTATAGCGACTTAAACATATTTGCACAACCGTAGTGATAATCAAAACAATATCAGATGTTTTGAGGCTGTTGTCAATGAGCTCCTCCCTTCAGATGTCACTGCGAAATGACTAACTAACCGAACACAGCCGGGGCAGAGCTGCAGAGGCCACAGTGAGTAATGTACCATGAATGTAAGGAGGGACCGTGGCTGTGTTTGTGTAATTCTTGATGAGTTGGCCTGGGTCTGAACATGCCCCTCTCCTCCTGTATCTCTCCGCCTTTGGCTGACGACTGAATGAGAAGAATGTTAAACACTTTCAGAATTGGAAACGCCCATTTCCAGAGCACAGCCAATCCCAGACAAGCTTTGGAAGGCTGTGTAAACAAACCAACAAACTAGGGTTACGTGGTTTGGGGAAAAAATTTTGTTGCAGTTTTTCTGACAAGTATTGAGAGTATTAG
>KN485062.1:0-50873 GCA_000787095.1 Periophthalmodon schlosseri
TGTTATTATTATTATTATTATTTAATTCATCTTGGCGTTCCTCCTTCACACTGCACGAGTCTGAGCAGTTACCAGTCCCTCCCTTCAGCCTGGGGGCAAACTAGTCCAACCAGATCCCAGATGTCATTAGTGTTTACAAGTTTAAAAATTACAACTTCACGCACTGAGCTCTTACTGAAAAAGTGAAGAACAAAAGGCAGTGTTGACAGCCTCGTGAGAACTACTTTTTAAATGTGTTTTTGTTGTACAAGAGAGATTTAATGAGGGAAATGGACGATAATGCACAATTTTGTGGGGAAAAAAAAAAATTGCAGTTGCATAGAGATTCTTAATGTTTCCAAATTAAGATCCAGTTTTGTAGAGCACATTTCAAACACATTAGCATGGGAGAAAATACTGAAATATGTTGGTAAAAAGTTGGTAGGACTTGTTGTTTACGGAGGACTAGCTCTTGCTTAATTAAATGCAGTCATTGCAATTTGAAAATCACTCTAAAATGCTATTAGGCCTGTCACCATAACACATTTTGAAAGGCGATATATCGGTACAGAGATATTCGCCTTATTCCGGAAGTTGCCGTAGGCGCCGCCATCGTCATTTGGGTGGTATTATTTTGTATGGGGCTGGCGATTTTGACTATTCGGACTACAGAGCTGTTTTAAAGGGTTCATTCAAAAGGATGCCTCTTTAATCAACAGCCTGAAATACAAAAATGCAATATGATTAAAAATTTGTATAACCAGTGAGTACAATAGAACAAAACTAATTAATATATGTTATACATTGCCTTTGTAATTAAATTTTACAATTGTAAATAGACTTTATGGACACCCTGTAGTATTTATCATGACAGGCCTAAAGGCTGTTTCGATTCAGTTGTGTGATATTGTGTGGCCCAAGTTTACGTATATCATTATTTCATAGTTTCACACCACAGTTTATTCCGTGTGGCCTGAGAGACAGACAGTATTTTGAAGCAGAGGGAGGAGTGCACCCCTGTGCACTGCATGTGAAAGCCCAACAAGATCTAATCACTTTTAATAAGCTGCTTCCTCCGACTAAACCAAACCATTACAGGCTAAACAAACACACACTTAATTAAAGTCTATGGGAGACAGAGCTATGACTGTGAGATGGAAATAGACTCTACAACACAAGTCTGCACAGTTTATCCAGTGCTAACAGTTGTGTAAAGTGTGATATTAGACTGGCCTGGTTTCAGTTGTGTATCGATCCAGTCACATGATGTTTTTTAGTGATCCATTTATATTTATATTCAAGGCAAAGCTCTGTTTAAGTGAGAAAGTGAAGAAAGCTGTGAGCTCTGTTATAGTTGAGATCAGGTCAAGACCAGACCCTTTAAACCAAAACAAAACATGCTCATGATAAAAAAAAAAGTACAGGAAATACAAGATAAAAATAAGTGAGGGCTCCGCCATTTGATTGTCTGCATGGAGATGTTGTTCCTTTGATTGGAATATTCCACAGTATGGCATTAAACACGCATTGCAGTTATTTATTACAGCAGTTTGTATTGCTAACAAAAAGTCCTTGAAAATCATGTATTCAAATTATGAGTGGGCTCGCCTCTCTACAGACCTGTACCCTGGCTTGGTTGTACCACCTGCTTGTCTCCGCATAGAGAGAGATGTTTAATCACATACTGTGGAACATTTCAGGCAACTCAGTAACATCTCCATGGAGATAAGCAGGTGGCGGACCCTCCAAAAGAAAAGTTACACAGCGCACCTTTAACTACGGCATTTACTCCTCCTGCATAAATGTAACTGCTGCAGGCCGAGTGCCAACATTGGAGTATTATAAACACTTTCATTGTTAAATTAGATTAAATATTAGGCCTATGTAAAAATAACATGAGTGTAATAAAATGTGCTTACCAGATTTGTTTTACTGTTTAAGGTCGCAGAAAACCTGGTGCAGAGAGATGGAGACTTTCTGGTTCGTGATTCGCTGTCGAGTCCAGGAAGTTACGTCATGACCTGCCAATGGAGAAATGCTGCTCAGCACTTTAAAATTAATAAGAAGGTATAGTAGGTTCAAAGTTACCATGGGAACTGACAGTTGCTTTGATATTCTCTTAACACAATTTGTTTGTTTAGGTTGTGATGTTGAATGAAGCTTATTCCAGAGTGGAGTATCGTCTGGATAAAGAAGGATTTGACAGCGTCCCTGCACTTATAAGATACTACGTCGGCAACAGAAAACCCGTCTCACAGGTAGGAGAGTCCCCAGGAGAAGTTTGGGGTAACAACTCTAGTTATGTGTGATTGATTTTGAGCAAGAACTGTACAGTAAAATATATTTCAAGTGAAAAGATAAAATACATATAGATATAACTAAAGGTACACTATGTAACTTTTCAGGTGGAGAGTCCACCACCTGCTTGTCTTGCCTGGAATGTTCCACTGTATGGAATTAAACTGACGTGTCTTGTTTTATTATATTACATATGTTTTACTTACTGATAAATACTTTGAAAAACATGCACTCTTAACAATGAGCGTCCACGCCTTTCCACAGATTTGGCCTGTAACTTTACTTGGTGGCGTCACCTGCTTGACTCTGTGGAGGTGGATAGGTTTAATGCAATAGAGAAATAAAAACACCAGGATCATGTAGAGCAGGTTAATACGAACATTTAAGACCAAAATGACGAGTCTGACAGCAGCAGTTACAGAGAGAGGGGCCACAGTTTTCCCATGTAAAGTGACTTAGACCCAGAGTCTGATTTTGATTTGTCATGTCCAAGTATGAACTCAGTCTTTTTTTACAGGTGGTAGGAGCCATTATTTTTCAACCCATCAACCGCGCGCTGCCTCTCCGCTGTATAGAGGAGAAGTATGGACTGTCCAGTAGCCACAGAGAGGCCAGTCTGACCACACAGGAGAAGAGGAACCAAAAACGCCTCAGTCTAAATATCACCAATGGACACTCCCACGAGAAACACAACATACACGATATATCGCCCGGCAAGGACAACGGCCTGGCCAGAGGACACCAGCTCAGGTCTGAATATACTGCAGCACACGCATAATAAGTACGGGTAAAGTGGTGGTGGAACGTAACAAAGTACAAGTAGTAAAGTACTGTACTTAAGTAGAATTTTTGGGTATCTACTTTACTTAAGTACATTTCACAGTGGATACTTTTTACTTTTACTTCACTACATTTGAGAGCAGTATCTGTACTTTCTTCTCCACTACATTTTTGAACTGGACTGAAAAGTAAAAAGTACTTTTTATATGATTTGAGGGGTTATTTTTACCATGTTCGTGGTAAGATCCTGACTAAAGTTTTGGAGTTCAAGCTTCGGCTTTGAGCAAACAAAAATAAATACACAAAATTAAGAAACTGATTTGTATTGTTACTGTGACCAAAATATATATAATTTTTAATCAATATCACTACATTTAACACTTAAACAAATGAACAACACTTGTGTGAAATACCTTTACTTTTTACTCGGGTTCTTAAATACTTTAGCCTAAGTAGATTTTTTCATGTGATACTTTTACTTTTACCTCTGTATCTATACTTTTACTTTTACAAAATTGAGTACTTCACCCACCTCTGGAGTCTAGTGATGCTAAAACTGTGTAACGTACTGCTCTTTGCTGTTTAATCCACTTATACCATGATCCCACAAACTGAAAATAGTTCGCTTTGAAATCTGAATGTTCAAAGCATCAGTTATTTCTGTTTTAGTTGGAGTTAGTCCCTTTTAACAGTAGTTCATTTTTTTTGCCCGTTGATAAGGTAACACTCACAGCGTAGTGATATAGAACAGTGATTAACTGTTGCCGGAACTACCTGTGCGGTTATACAAACATAAGGCAGTTAGCATTAGAATTCTCACTGACCATGGTATAACATGTAAGATTTCATTTGCAGAAACAGATTGAAAATTTGCTCCCAAGTTTTTTTCTTTTTGATACTATGTTCTAGGGCTGTAGTCTTTTAGTTCATTAATCTGCCTCAGTGTCTTAGTCAATTATTTCATTGCAAAGGATTTACATGGGACAACAGCAGAAAGGAGAAAATATGGAGTGACTTGTGTGTTTAATCTGATTTTTACACACACATACACAGTTTACATTGTGTCCTAGTACTTCTTAGTATAAAAAGTATCAATATTATTTAATACAAATGGGGGGCAGCTAAAACTAATATTGTTATAATGCAGATTTTTTTTATACAGCGAGTTCTTGAGTCTAGTGAGTAATAGAAATGACCAGATTCAACATTTGTGAATTATTCTTTTGAGTATTTCCAACGAAATATGGAAAATTGGAGTAAAACATTATCATATTCTGAAATAATTTGCTCAAGAGAGGATGGAATAATATTTTTATTGGCTTTTGAAATCACCAGAGGAGTTCACAGGGGGGTCCAAAGGGGTCTGCTGCACCGGCTCCCAGGTTCTTAGGGGCCCAGAATGCTCTTCCTATTCATTTATATTAGAGGGGGGCCCATGTGAGGCTTCTTGCCCCGGGCCCTCAAATTTCTGTCAGCTGGCCTGAAAATCACTGCTAGGTAAATATTAAACTGTAAGTCTTCAACATTTTTTTTTTCAAATGACACTGTTTTTCCGTTGAAGTCTTATTAGGGTTGAAAGGCTGGGGTGTGGAGAACATACGAACATGCTTCTTTGCCTTGAGCTGTTTATCCCTTTGGCAGAATGCTGGAAATAAGCAAATGGGTTTTTCCATAAAAACCATGTATAAAATATGAGCAGAGCCACAGGGTGAAACCGTTAGAGCCTGTTACAACACTTTCTGTTTAATATCTCTGAAATAATGAGCAGATTCACTGTTGACGTGGCTCGATGACCTCATACAAACGCCTCCTCTTTATTTTAACGTGTTTATATCTGTCTTTTATATGCTCTATTCAGGCTGAAGGATCGGTGTGGCAGTCAACCAGCCAGCCTCAATCAGATCCTGGAAAGGCGGCGCCCTCTCAAGGCACACCAGTCAGAAAGCTTCTTACCACTTGGTGAGAAGCACTGTAATATCTTCATTTCGAAGGTTTTACAAGCCACGTTTTTGTATAAATTATCACAGCAATGTTTCTCTCTCCTCAGGTTGTAAACCAGCTCTGTCTCCGGACACACAACCGCCCAGCCCGAAGTCCAAGTCCCCAGTGTTTCGGACAGGAAGTGAGCCAGTCCTCAGCCCCTCCTTCCCCCGGAGGACAGCAGAGATAGGTAAGCTGTGGCGACAGTAGCTCAGAGTGTCTGATTGGAAGGTTGGAGGTCTGAATCCCGCTCTCTGATGAATGCTGTCGTTGTGTCCTTGGCCAATTCACTTAACCCACCTCGCCCCCTTAATGTAAAGTGCTTTGAGTGCCTTGAAGGTGGAAAAGCGCTATATAAAAACATGACCTTTACCACCATCTGATATAAAAAGTCCCACTAAAACTAAAATGACCTCTGCCAAAATGGTGAATCTTCATAACTGTGTATCCTTTAAATGGTGTGTTTTCATTTATTATATATATGCCATGTTGCAGTTGACTTTATAACTAGCTACTAGAGTCAGTATCGCAAAGCCATGGCTGCAGGCTCTTTAAAATGTAGGTCCATCTGCACGTGTCAATATCAGAGCCAAAAGCAGAGATCAGCTCATTTGCTTGTCAAAGAGAAATAGATTTTTACAGTGTCCTCATCTGCTCCCATCCACAAAGTATGTTAGTACAGCTTATAACCACACAGACATCGATGTATATGTCATGACGTTAAGTGCTTAAAACAACATCAACGCCATAACAGCTTTGCATTATGTTTCTATTTCCTGTTCAGGCCAGGCCATAAGAGGCTCTGACAGTCAGCTGAGCCCCAAACCTCCTCCTAAACCAAGCAAAGTGCTCCTGTCCCGCCTCCCTCGCTCACCTGCGCTTCAGCCCTTAGCCCCGCCCACCAGCAGCTCCAGCCAATCTGAAACCTGCACCACTCTATCAGGTCGTACTACTGCCTCTTCAGATTCACTTTGTCTGGACACCCCGAGCTCAACGTGGAGAAGTGTGGGTACGTTTTGGGACTTCTGTGACAGCTGTGTAATGCCTGTGGTGTGGAAATCTGTAGGTATTATATTGTATGAAAAATTAGTTGAAATGCTACGAATGATTTAAAGTCCAAGAGGTTACCCTTCAATACATTGTAAGGGTGTGTTCACAATAGTTTGAGTTCTAATTGGCTCTGTGCATAAAAAGCACCTGGCAACCTAAGTGTTAGTGTCACTACTCCCTGTCCAATTCTGTCTCTATGAGGTTGAGGTGAAAGTGGAGGTGAAATCACCGGAGGACACTTGCAAACGCTAATGCTAATTTTGAGGCATGACAAATATTAAAATAACACCGCAAACTGAAATAATCAACATATAAAAACAATCGAGCAGTCTTTACATTAATCAATTTTAAGTTTTTTAAGTTTCAGGTATTTTATATTTTATGCTTTTAATTAAAGTTAGCATTAGCTTTGAGACACAGTAAGCTAGCTAGCATGCCTATTTCTAGTTCTGGGTTAGTCCTGGTTTAGTCCTGGTCTAGTCCTGGTTTAGTTTTGGTTTAGTTTCACTTTTGATTTGCAAGTGAACACATCCTCAATGTCATGATAGTGATACGGCTCTGGATGTTGCATTATTTTGCCTATATTACCACATCACTGTTTAACATCACCTGTAAATAAGATTTGTATACTAGTTATATATGCTATTTTAAATGAACTTTCTTTCCTCGCCATAGCTTCTCCAGGGGTACAACCGCACTACCTCCTCCTCCCTCCAGACTCCTCTGAGGTTGTCCAGCATCCTCAACTGGACTCATGTTTGGGACAACCAGACCAGCGACAGCCCAGCCCTGCCGAACTCAGGTCTAACAGCCCCCTCCGATGCCCTGACGCTAACTCCTACAGTGGTTCTATGGACAGCCTCACCGTCCCCTGCAGTTACGTGGACAGACTTACTAAAAATGGGCACATTGAGGTTGAGAATGACACAGAGGGATACAGGAGAGGGCTTGATCGTAGCTCGTACCACAACGCCATTGCTGCTTTGGAAAACACTAGCGAAGAAGAGGAAGATAATCCGGGGAAGGAGGAAGAGGAGTATGATAATGACACTGAATGCAGTTTTCTGAGGCCAGTGATAGAGACTGAATCAGCGTTTAACCCGAGCACGTTTGACTCCCGCCTGCTCCCCGAGGTCAACAAACCCTTGGAGATGTCAGTGCTGAAGAGAGCCAAAGAGCTGCTGCTGAGTCACGACCACCACAGCATCGCCAGGCACCTGCTCGTGGCCGACTGCCAGGTATCAACTCTATTTAAATGTGTTCTTTTATATACACTACCAGTCAAAAGTTTGGACACACCCTCTCATTCAATGTTTTTTTTCTTTATTTTATATACAGAAGACATCAAATATATGAAGCAGTAGTAAAGAAAAAAACTCAAAATAACTCAAGTAGCAAAGGGTGGCTACTTTGAGGATTTGAATATAAAATAAAAAGTTTTTTCTTTGCTACATAATTCCATATACCTTACTTCATATATTTGATGTCTTCTGTGTGTATATAAAATGTAAAAAGTATTACAAATTAAGAAAGAAAAAATTAATGAGATGGTGTGTTTTGACTAGTCGTGTACCTGACATTGTATTCTACGTGTGTCGGCAGCAGGGGAATTGACAGGAGGGGGGACAAAGAGGTCTTAGGGGCCCAGTATTGGACCCTCTTCCTTTTAATTTAAATTAGAGGGGGGCCCAAGTGAGACCTCTTGCCCCAGGCCCTCAGATTTCTGTCGATGGGCCTGGTGGTCAGCTCTGATCAGCTCTCAAGTAACTCCTGTATTCCTAAATAGACTCATTATCAAACCTGATTTAATTCAGAGCAGCGATCTATATTTTAAAATCACAATTAATCATCACGGTAACTGTTAAGAAGCACCAATGAATATTTTTTGACCAAACCGTTACTGCATCTATAGCATAATACGACTAAATACTAACCATTTTTCTTATATCTTGTGAAATCAGAACCTTAAAAGACAGCTACTTTACAGTTGCACAGGTTGAAAAATGTATTTAAGACTACATTCACTCAAGCAATTTGGGTGAAGTGTCTTGCCCAAGGACACAACACTCCACTACATGAGGCTGAGCTACTGTTTACTGTGTTATGGTGGTTTTGAATAGTTTGTGTGTAGGTTCTGGGGGTTTAAAGCCTGTCTGTTTCTTTCAGGTTGCTAGGATACTTGGAGTGACTGCAGAGGTCAAAAGTCGGATGGGTGTGGCCTCAGGTTTGGAGCTTGTGACTCTGCCTCACGGTCAGCAGCTCAGACTGGACCTGATGGAGAGGTACATAATCTATTCTACTGTACAGCTGCTTAAAGGTGCACTATGTAACATTTGCAGGTGGGGGGGTCTGTCTCCATGGAGATGTTAATGCTTTGCCTACAATGTTAAATAGTATGGCATATCTCCATGGAGACAAGCAGGTTACGCCACCAGACCAACTAACAGGTCAGATCCATGGAGAAGCAAGCCCACTTTTTTATCTAACACTTGTAATTGAATAAATGCAAGACAGATATGTTTAATGTCATAGTCTGGAACAGTCCAAGGCAAAGGATGGAGAAGTTACTCTGTTCAAGTTTACTTATATAGCACATACAATAAAACACCTGTATATCCTGTGTAGATAGTATTAAATGCCAGGGAGAAGAAGTGGGTTTTCAGTCTAGTCTTACACTGCGTTAAAGACTGAGGGGATTTGACAGGCAGAGGGCGCTGTTCCATAGTCTGGGCACTGCCACAGAAAAGGCTCTGTCACCTCTGGTCTTGAGCCTGGCTTTGGGCACAGCAGCAGGAGCTGGTCAGCTGACCTCAGGGCTCTGGGTGGAGTCTAGGGCTGCAGTAACTCCCTCAAATAAAGAGGACCCATAGAGTGCACACATTTAAACACAATCAGTAACATTTTGAATTGTACCTGATATGAAATAGGAGCCAGTGCATGTTACACAGCACAGGTCTGATGTGCAGCTGCAGCATTCTGGACATTCTGTAAGTGCTGCAGGGAGAACTGGCCCCACAGACAAAGAATTACAATAATCCAAACACGATGTTACAAATGCGCGGATTGCTTTTTCAAAATCCGCTTGTGGAAGGTAGGGCTTTACTTCCAACTGAAAGAAGCTGGACTTTATGACAGAGCTAATGTGCTTGTCCAGTTTGAACACAGAATCACCCCACTTTATATTGTGCACTTTTATATTGCTCTTGTTATGCAACATATTAATGGACACATCTTACACTGTGCGTCATAGGCACCACACGATGGCGATCGGAGTGGCGGTGGATATTCTGGGATGCACGGGCAGCGTGGAGGAGCGGGCGTCCACACTGAACCGGATCATTCTTGTGGCAGTGGAGTTGAAGGACACTGTGGGAGACCTGTTTGCTTTCACCGCTCTGATGAAAGCTCTGGACATGCCTCAGGTAATTCACACATTTATAATTACAATAGTTTTTTTTAAGTACGGGGTCAAGATATTGTTGTTAAAATGCCACAAGTTTTGTTTATATTCCGTCTATTTTGTCCAGTGTTTAATGAAGCTATGTCCTCTGTAGAGAAAAAGTCAGTCGTTCCATTGAATATATTTCTTGTATAATGTCTAGCCCATAGCCTGTATAAAGAAGTGGACTAAGTGAGTGTGATGTCACCCATAGCGTTTGGCTCCAGTCAAATGAAGCTCATCGAGGCCAGAGCAGTTATAGGGACGAATTTGGAGCCGAGTTCTATAATAGGAATTCCGACCGCGAGTATCATAACAACCAAAGAGCAAATCTGGAGCAAAGCTGTTGAAGGTAACGCCCCTTCCCGCCCACACGCTGGTTTAGCAGAGAGTGGGCGCTTAGCAACACTGTCAATCAAACCTGTTGCTAACGCTAGCAGGAGCGACCTCGGGGAAAGAAGGCAGCTGATTTATCTCTTATTAATGCTCATATCTTGACTTACGTACACAGTAGCGAAATAAAAACTCTGGATCATGTAGATTGGGTTAATATCAACATTTTAAGACCAAAATGACGAGTCTGACAGCAGCAGTTACAGAGAGAGGAGTGACAGTTTTCTAATGTAAAGTGAATTGGAGCCAGAGTCGATGGAGCCTGAAGTGCACCCATGATCACTTCCTATTTGGAACGCGGCAGCTAGAAGGTTAGCTATGTCCATTTATATCTACAGTCTATGGTCTAGCCACTGATTTATGGAAGGCGGGTCATTTTAAAGCCAGCTCCTTGTTATTGCTTTTTTTGAAGTGACAGAATTTTAAAAAGGTATCTGTCCTTTTAAAAATATGCGCTGGTTTTTACTAAAAACATCCAAGAATAAGTTATGATTTTACAGGGGCCAATAAAACTTTAATATGTTTTGAACAAAAATTGTATCAAGTACCTTTTGTTAAAAAAAATTGTGTTAAAATCTTGCATTGTCTCCATGGCGATAGCTAAATTAAATGCCATACTGTGTATTATTTTAGGCATAGTGATAACATTTCTATGCTCCATTTCTTGTCTCATCTAATGGGATTGTGTCTGTCTATAATTTGTACATACAAGAACTGATGTTTACTTTCTTTCTTTCTTTCTAGATCACTCGATTAGAGGAAACATGGACTGTTCTTCGGAGGAACTTCACACAAACTGCGATTGGTTACGAGAAAATACTCAAACCTTTTTATAAGAACTTATATGAAGGCACAGGTACTGAACAAACACTCAAAATTAACATTAAAAACATGATCATAATAAATCAGTCACTTATCTCTGCCTCCTCAGCCTCTCTTGGGACTCTGGTCTGTGTCCCTCTCTTGGTGCCGCTGCTCACCCTGATGGAGCGCCCACCCATGGGTCCTGAGGGGGCGGAGCTTTGGGAGACCAGTGACCATGGCTGTGACATTATGCTGCGCCACCTGGAGGCAGCTCGGGAAATGGCGCACAACTCGAAAAGCTACACCACAAATGCACATAAGATCTTGCAAGGTAAACACGAGACAAGTTATGAAGTTTATAGTTTTACTTCCTGGTTGGACAAGGGCGGCAGATATGACACATGTCGGTCTAGAGGCAGTGGTGGAAGGGAACAAAGTAAGAGTAGTAAAGTACTGTACTTAAGTAAAATTTTTCAGTATCTGTACTTTACTTGAGTACATTTTACATTTATTTTTACTTTTACTTCACTGTATTTGAGAGCAGGTATCTGTACTTTCTACTCCACTACATTTTTGAACAGGACTGAAAAGTAAAAAGTACTTTTCATATGATTTGAGGGGTGATTTTGACCGTGTTCGTGGTAACATCCTGACTAAATTTTTCGAGTTCAAGCTTCAGCTTTGAGCAAACAAAAATAAATACACAAAATTCATAAGAAAAAATAAGAAATAGATTTGTATTGTTACTGTGGCCAAAATATGTGCCATTTTTAATCTATATCACTACATTTAACACTTAAATTAACAACACTTACTTTTTAGTCTTAAAAGTACATTTTAAACAGATATTTAAATACTTTTACTTAAGTAGATTTTTTCATGTGATACTTTAACTTTTACTTGAGTAACCTTTAACCTCTGCATCTGTACTTTTATTTAAATAACAAAATTGAGTGCTTCATCCACCACTGCCTAGAGATAATTCCATAACTGTTAGCCAGCTAGCCCTAACCAACGCTCAAACTTGCTTAGGGCTTAAATTGCACATAAATGAAGGGTTAAACTGTCGGAAAAATGCCTTCCTTGTGCATAAATTGTCTGGGTGAAATTTTCCGTGTTGACGACATAGATTATAGAGGGATTCTGTTTTAGAACTCAGCGCTACTTCCTGTATTTTTGTACTTTTCTTTTCAACTTAACTGATGTAAAACTATGATGAATATTGACCATAGGTACTATCCCACCAAGAAAAGTAATGATTAGAAAAACATGAAAACCTGTCATATGTTAGTGTGAACTGGAAACAGGGTCACACCGGGTTGAGGCGGTTGGTAATAATAAACTTGTGAAAAGAGCTTGTAAATAAGAACATTATTAAGAAGTAGGTCCATTCTCATCTCACTCGTGAATCAGTTTATAACATGATAGACTGTCATTACAACTGAGTGCACTTTTTGGCCTTTTGGCGATTTCCAAGTAATAAAAAAACATTTGACAATATATGACCCTTTTTACAGTAGGAGGGGATCAAATGGGTCAAAAACGCGGACACCTGGGATTATCATTACATTAGTGTAGTAAAAATATGCATTGCTTTTGACTAAAAACATTTCATACAAGAATAAGTTATGAATTTAAAAGGTTTTCTTGTATAAAAATGTCTTGAATAAAAATACAAATGCACAAATAAATAAAGCCACTGGGACATGGGACAAATGGCTCAAAACTGGGACTGTGACATTGTGGTGCTATTAAAACGAAAAAAAAATTGGGAGCTCCAAAGAACTGCAATGCGAATCTGGTCTTTTTCTGCTGTTTTGTCTTTGGACGCAGTTAGAACTTTTTATCAGATGTGCTCGTCTCTACCTACCAGTCCCTATTTACCCAGGACTGTTCCGGGTAAATAGGGACGTCTGGTCAGCCTTTCATTTTCACTTTACTAAAACAAATTTTGCATCTTTTTCAGGTTTTGAGATTGACAAAGATCTATTGGAGGTTTTCAAGACAGACTTTCAGCTGCGCCTGCTCTGGGGAAGCAGAGGAGCAACCGTCAACCAATCAGATCGCTACAACAAGTTTAACCTCATCCTCACAGCGTTGTCACGGAAACTGGAGCCCCCACCCAAAACACAAACATTAATCTGACTTCATCCAAACACGGGCATACACCAGGGCACGAAATTTAAAAACATTGATGAAATACGCTGTTGTTTTGTTCACCAGTCGGATTTGAGAAGATTATAGAAATAACAACACAGGTCTGGTGTCTTTGAAACTGAGCCACCTGGCATAGCTTTGGGGTTTTAGAATGAAACAAAAATGATTTAAAAGTGCACTATGTAACTTTTCTGGCCTGCTTGTCTCCATGGAGATGTCATTGCTTTGCCTGAAATGTTCCACAGTAAGGCATTAAACATTAAAATGATGTACCTAGCATTTGTTTCAGTAAAGATACGAAAATGCATTCAAATCATGCATTCTTACCATAGACTGTATAAAGAAGTGGACTAAGGCAGTGTGACGTCGCCCACAGCGTTCGGCTCCAGGCTGGAGCAGTTATAGGGGTGAATTTGAAGCAGAGTTCCATATTTGGAATTCCGACCGTGAGTATCATAGCAACCAAAGAGCCAATCGGGAGCGAGGCTATGGACAGTAATGCCTTTTCCCGCCCGCACCGCTGGTTTGGCAGGCGCTTAGCAACACTGTCAATCAAACCTGTTGCTAACGCTAGCGGGAGTGAACTCGGGGAAAGAAGGCGCCTGATTTGTCTGTTATTAATGTTCATATCTTGATTTACAGACACAATAGTGAAATAATAACACCAGGATCAAGTAGAGCGGGTTAATACGAACATTTTAAGACCAAAATGATGAGCCTGACAGTAGAAGTTACAGAGAGAGGGGCGACAGTTTCTCAAAACAAAGTGAATTGGAGCCAGAATCGATGGAACCAGAAGCGGACCCATGATCACTTCCCATCTGGAACGCGGCAGCTAGCAGGTTAGCTATGTCCATTTGTATATACAGTCTATGATTCTTACTGTGAGTGGGGTTGCCTCTCCACAGATCTAACTTCGAACTTAGTCTGGTGTCACCACTGGCTTGTCTCCATGGTTATAGTGAAGTTTAATTCCATATTGTGTAATATTTTAGGCAGAGCAATAATATCTCCATGGAGACAAGTCGGTAGCATAACCATAATTACTGTGAGGGGGTTGCCTCTCCACAGATCTAACTTCGAACTTAGTCTGGTGTCACCACTGGCTTGTCTCCATGGTTATAGTGAAGTTTAATTCCATATTGTGTAATATTTTAGGCAGAGCAATAATATCTCCATGGAGACAAGTCGGTAGCATAACCATAAATGTTACAATGTTTTCTGTCAGCATAATATGGGTAAGAAAAGTTTGTACACTGACAAGTTACTATGCATTTGTATGAGGTGGTGGACACAAAGACGAGCCCAAAAAGGTCTAAGTGGTGAGTTGCTGTAGTTGTGTCTATCGTGGATTCTGCAGCACTTGTCTGTTTGAAGAGCCGGTCTACACAGTTATTAATGACCATGATGTTTATGATCAACTGTTGAACTGTTTCGTTGAACCATTGAACCAGTCTGTTACTTATCTCTGCTTTTAAAGGGCCTGTACCTCGAGAACATGTTACTGATGTTACTGCCTATTTATATTTAGTCACTTCTCTCACTGATGTTGAACCGTGATAGAGAAACAACCTTCTGCCGTCGTCACAGGCCGTTGTTTCCGTATAGTCCTCATCCAGCCGCAGCTCCTGATTGGCTGAAGCTGTCTGTCCCTGGTAGTTGCTTTGTTATTGTTCTCACCCAACAAAATGCTTGGAGTGTTTGTCCACCGATCCCAAGGTCAGCGGTTCGAATCCCGCTCTCGACATAAACATCACTGGTTGGGCGGTCAGATCCATCTCCCACAGATGAATGCTGTCGTTGTGTCCTTGGGCAAGACGCTTAACCCACCTCGCCCTCAGTGTCTGCGTACACTGGTGTATGAATGTGTGAATGGGTGAGTTGTTCCTTGAAGGTGGAAAAGTGCTATATAAAAATCTGACTATTTACAGCTGCTTTTACAATATAATAACTGAAGTAAAATCGAAAGAAATAAAAGTCTTAGGTACAGGCCCTTTAACTTAAAGGTGCACTATGTAACTTTTCCGGTGGGGGACCACTAGCTGCTTGTTTCCAGAGATGCTATTGGTTTGCCTAGAATGTTCCACACTATCTATTTTAACTGATCTATCTTGTGTCTATTCAATTGCAGGTGTCTAAAAAATTTGTAGAAAATACATGTCATTTCTTTCTGTGAACGGTCTCGCCTCTCCCCAGATCTGCTCTGTAACTTAGTATCGTTGCATCACCTGCTTGTTTCCATGGAGACAGAGAAGTTTAATACAACCTAAGCAAATATAAAGTTCTTACTTATGTTATGTATTTTAACTGATCTTTCTTGCATTTATTCAGTTGTAGGTGTCTTAAAAAAAATGTCTAAAAATACCTGTAATTTCTTAATGTGAATAGGCTCACCACTTCACAGATCTGCTCTGTAACATAGTATTGTGGCATCACCTGCTTGTCTCCATGGCGATAGAGAAGTTTAAACAAACTAAGCAAATGCAACTTTCTTTTGCAACCCCCAAACAGAAAAATTACATAGTGCGTCTTTACATCACAAACTTTCTACACGTGTAAAATGAAGCGTCCGAGTCGTCATGTTGTTCAAACGTTAACATGATTAAACTGTGTGTAAATTATTTGTAGCATGTTAATAATAAGACTGTATATATTTTACTGTAGCAGACTGTAAAGACGTGGATGTATTTTGATGTTTATATTGTGAGCACCAGTGGAAAGACTAATAAATATGTTGTATGAACTTAAATGTGTGTTCTGCAGTGGTGGATGAAGTACTCAGTTTTGTTATTTAAGTAAAAGTACAGGTACAGAAGTAAAAAATTACTCTAGTAAAAGTACCACATGAAAAAATCTACTTAAGTATTTAAGTACCCGTTTAAAAATTTACTTTAAGAGGAAAGAGTAAAGTATTTCACACAAGTGTTATTAATTTGTTCAAGTGTTAAATGTAGTGATATCGATAAAAAAAATTATACATATTTTGGTCAGTAGTAACAATATGAATCCATTTCTGAACTTTTCTTATGAATTTTGTGTATTCATATTTGTTTGCTCAAAGCCAAAGCTTGAACTCAAAAATGTAAGTCAGGATGTTACCACAAACATGGTAAAAAAAACCCCGGTCAAATCATATGAAAAGTACTTTTTATGTTTCAGTCCTGTTAAAAAATGTAGTGTAGAAAGTGCCGATACTTTTTACTTTTACTTCACTACATTTGAGAGCAGTATCCACTGTAAAATGTACTTTAGTAAAGTACAGATACCTAAAAATGCTACTTAAGTGCAGTACTTTACTACTTGTACTTCGTTACCTTCCATCACTAGTGTTCTGTGTAGTTACAATCAATTTCTTCAAAATGTTGCTTCAGTATTTTATTAGAACAATATCTTAGATGCAAAAAAAGCATTTATTCACAAAGTCTATGACAAACATTCAAAGTAAAACATGTGCACGACAATGATACTGCGGCAGGTTATTACATCATGTACAATGTGGTTGGAACGTCACCTTGGCGATAAAGAAATAAAACAAACGTGTAGTGGTCAATGGGAGATTCCACGGGACGACATCGGTAATACAGATGAGTTATTTGGCAGGAGTTAAATGTTTGAAAACCTCACACTGATCTGATCCTGTGTGTTTTGTATTATAGATGCATTTATGACACAGTGACTACGAGTGGAGAAAATAAAAACGTTTACGGCTACATCTTATTAAATGCATTCACTAGAGTTATTGTATAGAGCCAAGTTGAGGTAACATTTTATGAGTAAACCTGTAATTGTAATACTTTCAATACAATGAATATACACTATACTGTATACCTGTTAGTGGGTTTTAGTGTTAGAGCGATATGACGGCTATTGCTGCAATGAAATGCCAACCCCAAATGAAAGACTCCCCATAGAATTACTATTGAACAATAAGCAGTTTTAAATCAAGTACAAGCTTCTGAAATTGTGTAAAAATAAAAAGGATTTCTTCGAGAGGTTGGGCTTCTTTTTAGTAAGCGTGTGTGTTATTGTCATTGTCACAGAAGGCAGTATAAGTGGGTGCATAATCATTGATACTCTGCAGTGACATCATGCTGGGGGTGTTCTGCATGTATGTCTATGGAGGAATGTTCACCAGTTAGCACGGAGGCACAACGCAAATATTAGTAGCAAACACTGTCAAAAAAGTTTAAAGAAACTCAAGAAATGGATTTAAACAGCACATTTTCAGGAGCATGTGATCAACACGAGCATTGACGGTTCTGTTGGAGTGTTTGATTTTCAACCGAAAGGTGAGAGTGACTAACTGAAAAACTGTTGGCTAATGCTAGCTAGCTTGTGGCTGTAATTTTATGTGTGAGACACTTGTTTAACAGCACAAAAAAGTCTAACACAGTCTAATAGAGCTTCAGACAGAGACGTGCCTTTAGTTAGCATCGCACCCTCAGGGAATTTTGATGACATCAACAGTATCAATAGTACAATTTCATGACTTCACACAAGTACATTTAAACAGATTGATAAAGGATTAATTGGTGCTCATTGTATTAACAGTGCAATGTCATCTTGGAGAAATTTGAAAGATTTGAAGAAAAAAAAAAAAGACAATTGTTTTACCATTTAAGTTCAGTTATAGAAAGTAAGTTGTTTTTTTTTTTAAACAAGTCCAAAAAGCTATCAGACCTAAGACGATGCCATTCGATATCTGAATGAGGGAAGTAAACATTTTTTACAGCATCATCCCATTCACAGGTTTGTCAAATAAAAACAGCTGTTCACATGAGGAATACACAGAGCTAGTCTCACAAACTCCTTATTTGTAGTGTGAAATCCCTAAATATAGATCGAAGAATGTCTTTGTTAACTTTGGTTTAGTAAGGCGCTGAAATATATTTATAAAAAACCAAAACAAAACACTTGTGTGAAACCAGCAAACTTTAGTGAATTATTTTTATCACCAAAAGGAAGCACGTGTTGTGTTGAGAGTAACGCAAGTGGTCAAAGTATTCGAAACAGCAAAACAGCTAAAGAAGGTTGTAAATCATGCAAAAAGCTTGTTACAAAAAGTACAAAACTGTTCCGAGAAAAGTTAAATTTTATATTCGCGGCTAAAAGTGGTCATTCGTAAACCTAGCTACATACGCACACTATTGGTTTTCCATACCTGTGTACAGCACCTACTCATTTCAAATGCTGTTCAAAGTGCAAAGTTCAATTTATATTCTTGTCTCATAATCAAACTTAAAAACAATCACCACGGAAACACATTCAGACATGTTATTATGTACAATTCATTCAATGGTTTTTAACTATCACCACATGACGTCACATTCAACTGAACAGAGAACATGTAAAAACCTGGACAATAGAGTGGACTCCAGGTGGCTGATGGGAGATGTAGTCTAGCATTTCTGTTAAGGCAGATTGCGACTGCAGAGAACTCCTCTTGATTTAAATTTGGGGATTTCACGAAAGCCCAATCCAGCTCGAGGAGGGAATTTATGAAGTAATGCTGCCATCTGCTGGTTGATGTGTAGAGTTGCATCTCGAAGGAAGTTCATGGCCGAAGGAGGAGAGATGAGGGACAGGGGGCTTGGACTCCAGCTAACTGTATGAATTAAAGCTCCACTGCGGAAAACACTGGGATACAAATCATGCTGATGTTCATGACACATTCACGTAACCATGCACACAAATGGACGCACGCAAAGCTAAGCCCCGCCCCCTCACTGTGGACAACATGCAAAAAATAGGTTTATTTAAGTTAGAATATAAATTCCATTGTTTTAAATTTCTAGATAAAAATGACACGAGCTATTGAATGAGCACTATGTATGTTTTTTTAGGTGGAAAGTCTGAAACCTTCTGTTCTCTATGTTGTCGTTTTGTCTCGAATGTTCCACAAAATGGCATTAAATTAACAATATCCATGGAAACGAGCATGAAACCAAATCAAGTATTTTTTTTGACAATAAACGTCTGTAATGGTATAAATAAAAATCTTTATTTATGGGTCTATGGCAACGGACCGCCATTACCGTGGCAATTAAACATATAAAATCAAAATATGACATCTTTTGAATGGGGAAAAGCCCTCACAAAATCCTTCATTTGTCTGAAACCATATTGCGGAACATTACAGACAAAGCAATAACCATGGAGACGAGCAGGTGACGGCTCCTCCACCAGAAAGAAAAGTTCCATAGTGCACCTTTAAATTTAGTATCAACCATTGTGTCCAACAGATGTCCCATGAGGTCCACTGCTGGGAGTGGAGTCGGCCTGTAAAAAATGCGGTTAACGTATGAACACAGACGTAACTGACAGGAGCATGCGCGGTTTGAGTGACATGAGGCAGAGTGAGGAGCAGAGTGGCACAGGCAGAACACAGACACATGAGCAAGCACAGGGTTAGTTATGTTTACACAGGCAACACTGACCCTGTTTATGTGTTACTACGGTCTGCAGATCTGGGAGAAAGTGAAGTTTTGGCTATTTTTGTGTTAGATTGTCCTGAATAGAATCATATTGTAATGATCTGATATTTTGTGTTTAGTTCAGGGTTCACACCTTTTGTTTACGTGTTGTTGTTAACGTAACTGCTTTTGTATGTGACACTTGGTTGCTATGCCGACGAGTTGATGTCGATGATTGACGCTCTATTGGTCAGTTACTGGTCTGTTTTGGCGAATGGCTCTAGTGAGTTGAGACTGTTGTTGTTTTGCTCTTGTTTTGGTGTGGGTTACGACCTACAGTAGCCCTTGTGTTCAGAAAATAAATTATCAGAAGAGATCTGGCGTGTTTCCTTACATCAAAACACTACAGTATAATATCGCTCAGCCAATCTTTACTGTCAACTGATCAAATGGGCGGTATCTCGTTAAAATGGCGGGGTCAAAGCAAACAAACCAAGAGGCTTCTCTTAATCTGAAGTAATTTTGGTCTTTAAGTGACCTAAGCAAAAGGTCCACTTGACTCCAGCCTGTTTCAAAAATGTTGTAACGCTGATGAGAACAAATTAACTTATTTTTCAGGTAACTCTTAAGATCTTTATGATTTAGAGTCAGAGATGTGTTAAACTTCAGCTAATGTAGGCCTATTTATCCATTCACTTTAATAAATAATAATTACAATTCAATTTAATAAAAATGTTGTGAATTAAAATCGCTTAGCTGAAACGTTTTAAGAAGACTCCCGCACACTGTCTCGCTCTTGGTTCACTTTTATTAATACAACGTTTCGGTCCCTCTGACCTTCTGCAGGTACGAGGACAGCCCCTTGCGCTCCCCAGTCAGGGGTGCAGAGTCAACGCAAAAACGAGTCAATTAAAATCCCCACATTACACATTTTTGTAGTTAATGAAACTGATTTTACTTTCTATAAATATAATTACATGGTATATACATTCAGTTTAGACCTTCTGCAGATTTTTGTAATTAAAATCATGTTTTATGGGTAGAGCAGTGTTACCCAATCAGGGGATATGGGGACCCATGGGGGTAGATAAGCACTTACAGGGGAATGTTTTCGGATTTTAATATAAGGTGAAGTTGGATCTAGTATTTGAATCTAAAATGTTCTTTGATGCAAATTTCATATCTTTAAAAACCTTTCACTGGAATTAAATCAAGAAAATATAATAGCTATAATTGACAATACATTACTGTAGATTTATTTGCTTAGTACCTGAGTTAGGGGGTACTCAAGACAAAAAAAGATTGGGAACGACCGATGTAAGCCCTCATTATGACACTTTGTAGATGGCTCTGACTTAATTTATGTTTGTATAGAGTAGGTTTTCAGCGGGGGTCATCTGGACACTGTTTTTGCAATCAAGACTTTTCACTATGAACTAGATATTCTGTGTTCTTAATAAAGATTGAACTGAATCAGATCCCATCCAGAAGCCATTCTACATTTGATGGTACTGGCTTGAAACACTGGGATTTATACTACACTGAGCTAGATAATTCCAACCCCCAAACATTGATGGCAAAAACAGTGTCCAGATACCTACCGTTGAAACCGATCTACATTGGCCCTCTCCTGGACAAATAAGGGATTACACTTTCTCACACAGGTCAATGTTATGTTATTATTTGGCAGTAAATTGCGTAAATTGTTTCTACGCTCTCTGACCCTGAACGCATTGCTGCTTGGATGGATGTGAGCATGCAAACGTGCAAACCTGCCTCCCATGACACTAAGTGGTTATCCCCTGTCTCTCTATACAGTCTCCCTTAAGCCCAGTGCTTAATTACTAGCAATCAGCGTGAGCCCTCCACCAGCCAATCAAAACGCCCGGCCACCCTGCAGCCCTCAGGAACCTGCGGTCACATAGAAGAAAGAAGTTACTACAAAACACACACATTCAAACACATATTTTCATGAGACAAGCCAGTTTAAGTATCAGTGCAAAGATGTTTTTTTAATCAGTGAAAAATGTATCAAATGACAATATGACAAACCAGATGTGTTTTTATGAAAGAGAGCAAGATATTCTTTTATGTAACTGTATGATATCCCCCTTTGATAGGTGGAGTAGCCAAACCCAAAGTTACAGATATGGAATTATAATGATGCTGCGTACTTTGTCTAATGGTAGGATCCCAAGATGATAGTCATGTTTACGTTTTTATATAACACCAATACATAAAAACTATACATTTAAATTGATTTTTTAAAAAACGTCCAAGGTTTGTTATGTAAATGGAAGACAATATCTGACAGAAGTAGACAAGAGCAAACTGTTATGACATAAATAAAGAAAATTATGAGCAAAAGTAAAATCAATACCTTATTCCAATAGCAAATCAGGTAAAATCTACAGCTTAAAATCAAAATACTTGCATGGGCGAAACAACATTTGTTTCTTAATATCATATAAAAGTATTTATAAAACACTTTGATCGATTAGATGTAGTTAAAGCCCAGAGTCATTGACAAAGAAAGTTACAATACGTTTTACTTTATATTCTATGGTTCAAAAAATACATGAGAGAAAGGTGAAAACTGGCTACCATAACTTTGACTGATTTTGTAATATTAATGGTTGTATTATTATTAAACCAGCTTATCTTGTAACTGCATTGAAAGGAGGAGTAGTACAACAAAACTGCCTGCCTTCAGCTCAGGTGTGAACTTAGACTATATAAAGAAGTGAACTAAGTGAGTGTGACGTCACCCATAGCGTTCGACTTGTGTGTGTGTGTGTTTGTGTATATACACACACACACACACACACACACACACACACACATACATATATACAGTCTATGGGTGTGAACTTAAACTTATTTGACATTTGAATTATGCAAGGTATTTGTAACTGTAATCCTTCAGTTGTTCAGACAGGGTCCATAGCAAAAAAAGAATGGACTACAGTTTGCGTGAGTGGTAAAAAGTATTCAATCTAGAAATGTTAGCCTTAAACTTAAACCTTCTTTGTTTAAGGTCCTATATTACGCAAAATTGACTCTTGTGAGTTTAAGCCATGTTATAATGCTGTTACCTCATCAAAAACATACCTGGAGTTGTGTTTTGTTTCATTCACACATTTGAGTAACCTTTTATTATTAGTCTGTGCATCTCCAAAACTCAAAATGCTCCATTCCACCTTGTGATGTCATGTAGCGGTAGTTTTCAAGTTAACAGCTCCTTTTACCTTTAGTTCAGTAGAGATTGGCAATTCCAGGGCTGAAATCATCCAAATGATTCTAGCAATGGTGTCTGGAGTTTAAAAACACAGTGGAGCACTTCCTGTATTACCACATGACATCACAAACTGGAACAGAGTGTTTTCTGTTTGAGAGAAGAACTCAGCCTAAATACACAGGGTTTGTGTGTTAAACGTGTGAATGAAACAAAACACAACTCCGAGTATGTTTGTGATGAGGAAACAACATTATAATTATAAATCAGAAAATATTGTAATATGGGCCCTTTAAGCACTTTTAACTATCACTACACCTTCTCATGTTCTCCTGATGTCAAATATTGTAATTTTGGTTGTGTGACTCTGGGACAGTCTAAACTCATGGGGCTCAAACAGCAGTAGAAACCTCTTTACAAACACACACTGCACATGACACTCACCTCTTTGTACATGATGGAAGACGAATGAGACACAATGAGAGATAGAAACAGGTGGAGAGGTTATGCAGAGGAAGAGAGGGCCGAATGATGTGTCCATGCAGCAGATGAGTACAGTCTGTTTGGGGGGAGGGGTGTGATAGGACAGGGGTGAGGACGGGGTCAGATGTAGGTAACAGCACCTTTACAGTTCTTCTCCATGGTGATGTCTACATAAGTGGTGGGGACGTAACCCTCTTCTCCACTCTGCTTCCTCGCTCGGGTCCAACCATCGCCTTTGTCCTGCTCGATCACGTACAGCACCTTTAACGGGATAGAAAGGGTTTATAAGCAGAAAGAACTCGGTCATCTGTGGTTGATGTAATTTTAGTTGTAAGTTTTTGCTTACCTCATCTTCAGCCATCACTAGCGTCCCCTCGTCCTGACCTGAAAAAACAAAAAGAAAAATTTTATAGGGATGCGCGTTCAGCCGACTTGCACTTTTCGGCGTATCAGCTATCGGCCTTAAATCTCTAGCACAGGCCGATATTTTGTTTGGCCCAACCTGCTGCCTAAATATGCATGGAAACTATATACAAAAAGCTTTATTTGAACACTTTAGTCCAAAGAGGGTACTGCAAAAAATGAGTACACTGCTCTCCTATCCAGTTGGTAGTAAAACAAGGTTGTGGATGATTGGATTTGGGGAAAATGGTCAAAATCGGCCCAAAAAATATCAGCAAAACTCACCAGCCAACAGTTCCTCTGAATTCTAAACTATCGGTATCGGTCATGAAGAAAAGCATGTCGGTCACTGTCTAATATAAACTGATGTCATAAAACTACTTGGTTGTAGTTGGTCTAGACGGTCTCTTAATGTTTGAATTTTTATTTATACAAAGTTGTTATGTAGTTGCTTGAGGGCTAAATAACAGCTACATAACACATTGGGATCAGTTCTGTCTTATTTTATTCTAAGGAAATAAATGCTGTTTTCAGTCTCTGCTTTGGTATTGGTCAATATCGGGTATTTGCAGACACCTAAAGGAACTGAAAAGGCTGGATTCGTGCTTCCCCAAAATTTAATAAAATATATTAAGTGCATTTAGAGGTAAAAAAATGTTGACAAAAAATTATATCTCGTAATTTTTTGGCGATTAGCCCAATGACAATATGATGGCAACCAGATCAGCAACCAATCAGAAATTAGTTAAAATGTGCCTGTAAATATGAGGTTGGCACAAAAAGTGAATGAACTGCAAAATTAAAGGTGGAATACGTAACCTGCTTGTCTCCATGGAGATGTTATTGCTTTGCATGGAATGTTCCACAGTATAGCATTAAACGTATCTACATCCATGTAGACATACAGGGGATGCCACCAGGACATGTTATAGGTCAGATTTGTGGAAAGGCAAACCCAATCACAATATGAATACATGTTTCTTAAGGTGTACATACGTAGCTGAAAAATGCAAGATAGATAGGCTTAATGCCATACTGTGGAACATTTGAGGCAAAGCACTTGAAAAGTAACATAATGCACTTTTAGCCACAAAAAAAACATTACACCCCTATTTGGAAGATTACTGATTAGTTTTATTAAAGATGAAATACTCAATATTCTCATGTTTATAATATCTCCAAAACAACAATTGATACTTTGCAGCTGATGTCATCAACATTCCCTGAGGGTGTGATGCTAATTGTAGGCATGCGCTGTCTGAAGCTCTAATCTGAGCTTTGTTCTAATCTGACCACAAAGAACTGACTTGGCTGGAACTACAACAGGTGAGCTGGTTTGTGCTGTTAATCAAGTCTCTCATACATAAAATTACAGACACAAGTGAGCTAGCATTAGCCAACAGATTTTCATTTAGTCACACTCACCAGTTTTGTTATAAATGAAACGTGTAAACAGGACCATGAAGGCTCGTATTGATCACAGGCTCCTCAAAATGTGCTGTTTAAATCCATTTTGGTTTTTTTGAGTGATTATTGCTGCGTGAACTGTGTCACCATTGTAACTGCTGAACATTCCACCATACAGATACATGTAGAACATCCCCTGCATGATGGCACTACAAAGTATCAATAGTGACATTATCCATTTTTCTATAGATCCATCCCTCACCTCTAAATACAGTACATTTTTGCCAAATAGTTGTGTTGTATTGTATTGCCTTGCCCTCTTCTTACCATCGTATGAGTAAAGGGCTTTGCAGTGTCCGATGACAGGCAGGGGGTCGTCATCGTCAAACTCGTCGTCGGACTCGTGAGCGTTGTCCGAAGGCCTGTGTCCCGTGGGTGGGGGGTGGGAGCGGTGATGAGGGGTGCTGTGCTCCTGACTCGTGTCATCTGTGTAACTGCCCTCGGGACTGGAGAGAAGAAAAACAGTGTTAATGCAATGTACTTTTATTACACATTTATGCTCAACTGGCTACACATTGGCTAAACAAATGAGACTTTGTTGTTTGCAAAGGAAATCATGTTAAATAAGACCTGTTGTGCTTGTGTGTGCTCTACAGTTATAATCTATGACACCTGTGGATCATTATGTTGTAATTTACACATTTTAAATCTCAATATTCATCTAAAACAACTTAATAAAAGAAACAAGTCCGCTGACTTAAAAGAAACAGTCCGCTGACCTCCCAGGTTGAAAACTGCAGTGCCCAATGGGAGCTGATGTCGCCGTAAACACCATCACAGCAATGGATAGCTGCACATCACACTAATGACGCAACACAGCCTGAATCCTATGTGTATCACTGATTAAGAGCAGAACAGTACAGAGCAGTGGGCGTGTGCCGGTGGTGGTGAAAACGGGGATTGATCGGCAATATGGCGTCTTGAAATAAGCGATTAAAAACTGCTCAAACATGCACGAATCACTCCAAATACAACTTTGGATGAGTATATGGTGAAGGGGAAACAACTATAATATGGTTAAAAGCTCTGAAATAATAGGTCTGCTTTAATTAATAAGTGTAGATTTTGTAATTTGCAACAAGTTTGATAATTCATATGTCAATTTTGATTCAACAGCAAATAATCTTACAGCCTTAACAACATAAACTGAAACTCACTCAAATTTAAAATATATAACTTGTGTGTGTGCGTGTGTGTGTGTATATATTACAGTCATACCTCTCTCTTCCTGGAGGTGCGTGATGGTGATTGTCAGCGCTGTGTCGTCTGTCTCCTCTGCTCTGTTTCCCCTCAACTTCAGCCAACCAGGTCTTTACACAAGGATGAGAGATGTCAACAACATTCAGTAAAAGAGAAAATTATGATAATACAGCTCACAAAATAATCACAAACGCTTAAAAATAATAATCGTTAGAATTAATTATATCTATACACCAAAAAAAGTAAATCTAAAGCTTTTTGTCTGTTCATGCCACATTTTCTTGGTCACATGGCAAATGGTCAGATTTTTATATAGCGCTTTTCCACCTTCAAGGCACTCAAAGCACTTTACATAAAAGAACCACTCACCCATTTGCACACACTTTTACACAACAGTGTACACAGCCACTGGGGGCGAAGAGGGCTAAGTGTCCCAAGGACATAAGGACAGCATTCATCTTGGGAGCTCGAATCGTACCACCAACCGGTGAGTTAGTGGATTTGATGTCGAGAGCAGGATTTGAACCACCAACCTTTGGATCAGTGGTTAAATGCTCTACCAACTGAGCGACTGTGGCCCCATGTCTTTATCACATACTGGTAATATATTAGACAGTGTGAAAGGAAGTGAGGATTTCAGGGTTTGGTTATGTCAAACGCTAATCGCTAAATTTTGACATTTCTTCTCAAAATAATCGTAACACTATAATTTTATATTGTGACATCCCTAAAACATGAATGCACAAAACTTTAACAAATAAAAAATAATAAAACTATGCATGAACAAACTGAATGTTCGCCGATTTTGGCCACAAGGCGGTGCTGTAAGCACAGCATATAGATAGTAACATAATGCTGATCTCAGATTCTGCTTCTTCCACTGGTCCCTTGTTATAATTTAAAATACTTTCTAACCTCATGTCTGTGTATTTCCGATCGCAGCTTCTCCATGTTACAAATAGTTTCTGAGATCTTGGGCTCCAGGCTGCTGGGATCACCCAACTTGTGATTCTTTCCGTACACGTCCTTCATCTTGTTCAGGGCCTCTCTGGAAGAACATAAAGCCAGTTTATTTGTAGAGCAATTTTTTTCATCTTTATTTATACAGGGAGAGCCCAATGAAAGTACCAGACTCTCTTTTGTAAAATACAGAACAATACAAACAAAACACAAATGAAACAAATAACTACAGAGGTCCATTTAAAACATTAAAAACAGGAGCAGGTGTGATTATAAATGTTTATCACCAGATTATTAAAGTGCATTAGCGGCACCAATCTATCCAGTTTTGCATGTCCTTGAAATGTATTCCATTTTTGGGAAGAAAAACAACCAAAGCTTTTTTATCCCCATTTCAGTTCTAGTGCGGTCAGTTTTTAGACATAGACAATCATGAGATCTTGTATTAAAAATTCCCGTATCAAAGTTCAACAAACAAGTGAGATACTGAGTCAGTCTATCGTCGTAGTCCCTTATAAATACATTTTATGCAGAGTTGTTCTCTTCTGACTGATAGCGATGGAAGACATTTCAAGGACATGCAAAACTGTATACTTTGGTGCCACTTAAATAATCTGGTGATAAACATTTATAATCACACCTACTCCTGTTTTAATGTTTTAAATGGGCCTATGTACTTTTTTTTGTTTAGTTTGTTTTTTGTTTGTGTTGTTCTGTATTTTAACAGAGTCTGAGTGCTCTCATTGGGCTCTGCCTGTATAAATAAAGATAAATGAAATAAATGGAAAAACCTGCACAATCAGAAAGAAATCAGATTACTCACATCAGATAAAATTTCACATTTCAACAATCCCATAACTCCAGGATTCAGATAATTATCAGATTTTGGGTCTGCATATAAACATAGAAATTATGGGAGTAGAAGCCTTTAAAGAACCACCTCTGATCCACTTCTTTCTGTAGTTCTTTCTGTAGTTCATCGATCCTCTGCTGCAGCCTCTTCCTCCTCTGCTCAGGGGGTAAATGGCTGAAATCCTCAGGAGGTGGGCCCTGGCACAAACACACAAGATTATATTGTACTGTTTTCCTAGATATGGCAACTCTAATATTAGCAGTCTTGAAAGCTATACTTAAAGGTCCCATATTATGCGAAATGTACTCCTGAGCTTTAAGCCATGTTAGAACGTACCTGGAGTTGTGTTTTGTTTCATTCACACACGTCTGAGTAGCACTTTATTATTAGTCTGTCTATATCTCCAAAGCTCAAAATGCTCTGTTCTGCCTTCTGATGTCATGCAGTGGTAGTTTTCAAGTTAACAGCTCCTTTTACCTTTAGCTCAGTAGAGACTGGCAATTCCAGGGCTGAAATCATCCAAATGATTCTAGTGAAGGTGTATGGAGTTTAAAAACACAGTGGAGCACTTCCTGTATTACCACATGACATCACAAGGTGGATCAGAGTGTTTTCTGTTTGAGAGAAGAACTCAGCCTAAATATGCAGGGTTTGTGTGTTAAACATGTGTGAATGAAACAAGACACAACTCCAGGTATGTTCGTGATGAGGAAACGGCATTATACCAGATCAGAAATGAGGCAAATAATGAAACTTGCTTATACAAACAAAACTGCTGTGTGGTATTTACAGGCTTTATACTTGACTACGCTACACTAAGGGCAGTTATAATATGAACAGATTAGAAATAACCTTAAGACAAAACATGAATGCTGGTTGTTGTAGAGGCATTTAAATTTGTATCAAAGTAACTGTTTTGCACTGTGTAACTTTTCAGGAGAAGGGTCCACCACCTGCTTGTCTTTATTGTTAGGTTATTGCTTTGATCTGAATGTCTGTGTAATCTGTGTGTCCAAGTGTGATCCATAGTAAAAGAACAATTCAATTCTGTCAACTGGACAAAAGTTTTAGAGTGACGTTTTGCTGCTCATCCATGCCGCTCCAGTTCTGGTCAGATTACTGCTGGGCACTGCGCTAACTAGTGAACCATGTCAAGTCATATTTTGCATAATCGTTCAGTCCCAGGTTTTCCTTTGCCCTGAATGTTCCACAATATAGCATTAGACTTAAATGGTAAATGGTCACATTTTTATACAGTGCTTTTCCACCTTCAAGGCATTCAAAGCGCTTTACATCAAGGAACCACTCACCCATTCACACACACAATCATACACCAGTGTACACTGACACTGGGGGCGAGGTGACACTGGGGGGAGTGTGTTGCCCAAGGACACAACAACAGCATTCAATTGTGGGAGCTGGGATCACACTCCCAACCTATAGGTCAGTGGATCTGACCACTCTACCAGTAATGTTTTTTTTTGTTTGTTTGTTTTTTTTATATCAAGAGCAGGATTCGAACCACCAACTTTAGGATCAGTGGACGTACACTCTACCTATTGCCAAACCAAATACCTTGAAAAACAGCGGCAGACTCTTCAAAAAGTTACACAGTGTATCTTTATGTTTTAAGATGATGGTAAAACATTTTCTATAGAGTTTCCCCAACATAATTTACCATCATTCACATTTTTATGTTTTTTGGACACATCGGGAGAGGTATTTTGTTTTATAAAGGGACTGCGTTAAGTCAGTACTTATTTCTATAATACTACATCTGCTAATGGGACTTCTACAGGAGTCCTAACACAAGGTAAGGTAAGGTTAGACAACATGGGAGCTCTACAGGACACTGCTGGGTCTTCTTGGTACTACACTCTATACACACTTTGCATACTTACCATCTTCACTGACCACTGAGACGCAACATGTCAATCGTTACAAGAGAAAGAACAGTAAGCCGGTTAATGTTAGTATAGAGCCAGTTTACTGTTAACTACTGATTTAGTCTTCAGCCTCAAACCAGTAGCACATACAAGTTAAATAGATCACTCCACAACAGCTGAGAGGTACTTGTAAGTATTCATTATTTGATCAATACTTGTACATTTGCAGCAGTTTCTAGTAAAAGAAACCTTATATTTTGTACCAAGACACACAAAACAAAAAGTCAAGCATAGGGTCAAAAATATAGATTCAGTGCCCATAAAGTTTTTGCATAGCATACTCTACAAATAGACACGTGTATTCACAGGTGCTGATGAGATGGAAAAGTAGAAGTCAAAAAAGAGGAAGTGTGAGCTGGGATGACACAGCACAGTTAACTTGGAACAATTGACAGTGTGTAGTATGCTCCACAGAGGATTAAAGGTGTACTACGTAACTTTTATGCAATCTGGGTCTACAAGTCTGGGAGGGTCTGCAATGGAGAAGTTATTGCTTTGCCTAGAATGTTCCACAGTATGCCATCAATAACAATAACAAGCTTCAAGGAGACACGCAGAAGATGCCACCAGGGCAAGTTACAGATCAAACCTGTGGAGAGGCGAGCACGATCACACTAAGAATGCATGTTTTTCAATGTATGTTTTTGAAATTCAAAACACATGTAATTGAATAAATGCAAGATAGATATGTTTAAGGACATATTTAAGGGCACATTTCAGGCAAAGCAATAGCATCTCCATGGAGACCAGCAAGTGGCGGACCCCACGCTAAAAAGTTGCAGAGTGCACCTTTAACTTTGCTTGGGATTCAGAATACACACTTCAGTACTTTACAAGGATGTGAGTCTGGTCACCGGTGAATCTCCCTGTTTTCAAATGGGTGTGATTGACAGGTGGATTAGCCAGTCGGGGACAGGCATGGTCCGTTCGTATTGGAAAAAATAAAAGGAAAAAAAAAAATCACAGGGGCTGAAAAACATGGTGGATTTCTGGAGAGTCAGTGAAGCACTAAACTGTTAATCTGAAGAGAGATAAATTTGATTTTAATTGTAAATCATAGATGACCAATGAGCTCCTTCGTTTCACGTGTCACTGAAAAAAACGGATCTGATTGGATGATCACATTTGACAGGGCTTGAGATGCAACAGAGAACGTGAGGACCAGACTGGTATCAATCTATATGAAAAATACAGAGAGATATCATTCTGGATTTGCCAGGCAATCTTTATCTGGGTCACTTTTATTAGGCACTGAATCAACCAACTGCAGCTTACAAACTTCAGTTATGTGTTATCTTTCAAGTTCATGTTAAAATGTTAAAGGCAGGAAACCCATATCACACTAAGCTGTTAACGTTCACACCACAAAGCAAATATCACTGCAAACAGAAGGCATGAAAAACCCATCCAATCTCACACACACCAGCAATCAGCAGGATCCTCCCAGATGTGATTGTTGGAAATATCTGTCTAATAAGGAAAAGCAGAATCACACAAAAGTAAGGGAAGATTGGGAAAAAGACTTGGGAAGAGTATATTATAAAGAGCCTATGCAAGTTTCTGGGTCCACTTATTCACTTTACTAATATTTTAATGTATTTGTTGGTTTTACATTGTCAATATAAGTGCACAAAATCACCAAAGCACAATCCTTTCTTGTGAAATTTTTGTGACATTGGCAAAAAAGCTCACAACTCAATTCGAAAAATAAAAAAATTATAAAAATTAAACTGAAAAAAATGTCAATGTGAGTCAATGTAATGTTTCAGAACTTGCAAAGGCCTTTAAAGAAATCTTTTAAGGTGCTTTTAACCTGTCCAACTATAATACACCACTCCCTGTCTCACCCCTCTCTTCAGGCCCTTCAAATTCTGGGGGATTTTTCTGGGTACTGTAGTCTTTATCTCTGACAGATAGTGGCTCACTAGATCTGTGCTGAAGCGGGGTGAAGGGAAAAGGTTGGAGGTTGGTCGGACACGGGTGGATGACAACTGGGGAGGAGGGGGAGGGGTGAACTGGTGGGGAGCGGGAAGAGATGACAAAGCCACAGGTCAACATGGAACAATCTCGGAATATCACTGAAAGATAGTTCATAAATTACTATAAAACTAAGACTATAAACCAGTGTCTTACATTTTCCAAACAAAACTACCTTCTTTAACAGGGATGGGACAAGATCTCGTGCCACAAGATCTCCTGAGATTTTTGTGTTTTGTTATGTGTTAATCCTTTTTTTTCCTATCCAAATGTAAAGTGCTAGTGAGTTACACCTCCTTGAGAAGCTGTAGTTCCAAAATGCAGTCATAAAACGACACTAACAAAATGTGTAAAAATTGTGAACTGGGTTGCGCAATTTATTTAGTACAACTTGTCAAAATCTTGTCTTGTCTTGTTCTCATGGATCCTATCTCGTACCTCGTCTCGTTAGAATTGTGTCTCGTCCCATCCCTTCTCTTTAAAGCAGACCTATTGTGCAAAATCGACTTTTCAGGGCTTTTAACCCTGTTATAGTTGTTTCCTTCTCATTTACCCTCTCGAAGTTGTTTTTGGAGTTGTTTACTGCCACCGGTACACGCCCACTGCTCTGTTCTTACTTCAACTTTCAATTTCATTTTCTTAATCGGTGATCCACATAGGATTCGGCACCATCGCACATTTTGGCACCAATTTTTAAAAATCTGCTACTCGCTAATGTGATCTGCAGCTATTCATAGGAGGGGCGGACAGCTCTACGGCTCTTTGTTGTGATGACGTTTTCTGGGTGCCCAATGGGAGTTGCTGACATCTCACTTTGCGCAGATGTCAGCAGACTTGTTTATCAAGTCATTTTAGAAGAATACTGCGATTTAAAATGTCCAAATTATAACATAATGATCCACTGGTGTCATAGATTATAACAATATAGCAGACACAAGCACAATAGGTCTGATTTAAAGCTAATTTTAAAATAGTGAAAGGAGGAAGTAAGTATTCAAATATATCTAACTTGGTCCTTGTTCTCACAAATGGGTCCTACAAATATAATGCATGTATAATTCATTTTCACAAAAACTCAAATAGGCTTCCCTAGGTTTAATAAGTCCATAAATTGATGTCTTAATGTGAATTTTCAACGAAAACCCTCTTTAACTGGGTGAATGAAGCCTGGTTTCTCCCTCTTGAAGTAATATGTTGAGTAATATGTGTAAAATATAAAGGTGTTTCGGTTGTGTTAAACAATGTGTTAAACAATTAAAGTCATAGCAAAAGCAAACACCCACACCCTGTCTGTGGCACAGTTCCTGATCGCCTGTGGCAGGATATGACGCTAAGGTAGTGATTAATGATTAGCTCACAAGGGGCAAGGTCCAGATATGGAAAGACCGGTGTAGACTGAGGGAAGGTGGTAATCACTAAACACGTCATCTATGAAAGAACTATTAGTGTCATTACAAAAAAAAAAAGATGACGAATTATTAGGGCAGCCATGATTATTTGAGTAGTTAACTAGTCTGCGATTCTTTATATTAATCGACTCATTAGACTACGATTTCTATTGTAAATTGAGGCTTTCAAATGCATTTATAACCAGTCAAAGTAAATGTATATTGACCATAGACTGTATAAAGAAGTGGACTAAGTGAGTCTAATGTCACCCATAGTGTTCGGCTCCAGTCAAATGAAGCTCATCGTGGCTAGCGGTTAAAGGGATGAATTTGAAGCCAAGTTCCATATTTGTAATTCAACCGTAAGTATCATAGCAGCCAAAGAGCCAATCTGGAGTGAGGCTGTTGAAGGTAATGCCCCTTGTGGTCTGCATCGCTGGTTTAGCAGGGAGCAACGCTGTCAATCAAGCCTTTTGCTAACGCTAGTGGGAGCGACCTCAGGGAAAGAAGGCGCCTGGTTTGTTTGTTATTAATGTTCATATCTTGTTTTACGGACACAATAGCAAAATAAAAACACCAGGATCACATAAAGCAGGTTAATACGAACAATTTAAGACCAAAATGACGAGTCTGACAGCAGCAGTTACAGACAGAAGGGCGACAGTTTTTCGAGTCGATGGAGGCGGAAGCGAGCCCGTGCTTACTTCCCATTTGGAACGCGGTGGCTAGCAGGTTAGCGATGTCCATTTATATATACAGTCTATGACATTGACTGAAGGCTTCTACATAGAGAATATTTACAAATAAACTATACTATTAATACAAATTACAAAGTGTTTATTCTAATTTTGCCATTTTGATTTCAATATTTCTTTGTGATAGCTTTCGTAGAGTCTGTATAGTTCAGATAACAAACAAGAGAAAACAAATGTAAACTAGTAGGTATCTAACACAACCTAACCTAACACAGATAACACACAGGTTAATATATTGTTTTGAGATGGGTTTAGGGGTTTCCATTTGATAATTAGGGTGTGTAGAGCGTGTCCATTTTGTACCTTGGGTTTCTTGGTGCCAAAAGGCCATAGTTTATTTTTGGTTCTGTTCACGTGTCTGGGGTCGGGCCGTGACCCTGGGGTGACCTCTCTCTCTCCTCGGGGGGTGGTGCTGATCGTCGCGTCAGAGCTCGCCTTGTTCAGGGTCTGACTGAAGTCCTCAAAAGGAAAGTCGCCTGGAGGTTCGAAGCCCGACTTAAAGGATTCCACTACAATGGCTGAGTCCTGAGGAAAACGGGAGAAAAATGTAATATGTTATGTAGAATGGAGATATGTATGGAGATATTTTTGCTTTACCTGGAATGTTCCACAGTATGGCATTTAGCCTAACCTCTATCTCCATGGAGACAAGCATGCCCGCCACCAGACTATTACAAGTCAGATCTCTGGAGTGGCAACCCTGCTCACTGTAAGTATGCATGTTTTTCAAGATATTTTAACAATAAAACCATCTGCAAATGAAGTTAAACGCAAGACAGACAGTTTAATGCCATACTGTGGAATATTCCTGGCAAAGAAATAACATCTCCACTCCACTGGCAGGTGGTAAATCCTCCACCAGAAAAAGTTAAATAGTGGATGTTTAATGTATATTTTTACTAGGACTTTATAAATCAGCATCCATTTCTATTAAAATATTATGTTCGCGGTCTATGTTTAAGAGGGGGTGTTATGCAAAATCGACTTTTTGGAACTTTTTACAATGTTTTTCCCTCCTTAAAAACATACCTGAAGTATGCTTATATGTCATCCATGCATGTTTGAGTAATTTTGCGATCTGTCCTGGGCCCTATTCAAACCCTCCTTATGGTTAGATGTAATTTGTCCACAAGCCTACGTCACCTATGCTCCCACATGACAATTCTCCATAAATATACAAAAACATGATACAAAACAATACACTACAGCTTTACAAACCTGATGTGATGTGCAGTAGTTTCATTAACACCAACTGTAATGTGATAGCGATGTGAAGGAGGAGTGACTTTTGACTCTGAGCGTCAAAAATGAGAGTGAAACTTATAAAAGAATACGTTTTTTTCCATCAAATTCAGCATTTTCAAAAGAATAATAGGTAACATGGTGATCTAAATATGTGATGTGTTAGCAGCTGATACTCCGTAGAAGCAAAACACCCCCTCTTTAAAATACTTACTTTTCTTTCATCTACAGCTTTGGCAGCCGACACCATTCCCTCTAAACACTTTGAAACGATGGGAATAACTCTTCTCTCTGCTTCTGCAAAACTCCTGTAGGTCTCGCCCAGCTTCACCGTCCTCCGCTCGTCCATGTCCTGAAGATTCTGTGCAGACAAAAATATTACTGTTTACTGTCTTAACATTCTCCTGTTGAGTAGACACAGTGTTAACAGAACCTTTTAGTCAGAGGAACACAAGCTTACTTAAGCCTGACAAGGTGCAAGGGTAAACACTTGGAGGAACATGTCAAATAGGGCTGTGGAATATGGCAACAAAATTAATCTTGTGTTTTATTAATAGATCATTCCCTCCAAAGTCAAAACTCTGCTCCAAACCACATGCTTTAACTGACAGAAGATTGGCTGTAGACCTCTAGATTAAAAAACCTACCCTGACAATTTAAAATGATGGGATGTCAATTCTATTAAAATGTTATTAATTGCCCAGCCCAAGTCACAAGTAAAACTTTCAACAAAATGAAGTAAAAGTAGTAAAGTACTGTACTTAAGTAAAAAAAAATTTAGGTATCTGTACTTGACTTTAGTAGATTTTAATGTTGATGTTTTTTACTTTTACTTCACTATATTTGAGAGCAGTATCTGTACTTTCTACCCCACTACATTTTTTAACTGGACTTAAAAGTAAAAGTATTTTACTGCTAAAAAGGTTGAGGGGTTTATTTTTAACACGTTTGTAAAAAAAAATAAATAAAAAATGCTAGGAAAAACAATTAATTTAATTGTTTCTACTGAACAAAATTCAGAACAAACCTTTATCAAAATCACTACATTTGAAGCCTTATAAGACATGAAAATCGGCACAAAATACTTTTAATTTTTACTCTTTAAGCACTTTTACTTTTCATGTGATACTTTTACTTTTACTTGAGTATTTTTCTGCTTCAGTATCTGTACTTTTACATAACTAACAAAATTGAGTACTTCTTCCACCACTGGCTTACATTCACGGAGTAAAAAACTATGTTACACAGTACTTTTATAAACAGAAACATTGCTTACTACTACTCTTTGAAAAACACTGCAGTTACTATGGCTCAACTGTTTACCAGTCGTATCCAGGATTATGTTTTAACTTTTAAATTGACTTGTGAGCTTTAAGCCATGTTATAATGTTGTTACTACCTCGAAAACATAACTGGAGTTGTCTTTTGTTTCATTCACACAAGTTTGAGTAACCCTTTACATCTCTACATCTCCAAAGCTCAAAATACTCTGTTCCACTTTGATGTCATGTAGTGGTAGTTTTCGAGTTAGCAGGTCCTTTTACCTTTAGTTCAGTAGAGATCGGCAATTCCAGGGCTGAAATTATCCAAATGATTCTAGTGAAGGTGTATGGAGTTTAAAAACGCTGTGAAACACTTCCTGTTTTACCACATGACATCACAAGGTGGAATAGAGTGTTTTCTGTTTAAGACCTGTTTTACACATGACATCACAAGGTGGAATAGAGTGTTTTCTGTTTAAGAGAAGAGCTCTGCCTAAATATGCAGGGTTTGTGTGTTAAACATGTGTGAATGAAACAAAACACAACCCCAGGTATGTTTGTGACGAGAAAATAGCGTAATATGGGCCCTTTAACTGAACCCATCTTGTACCTTGAAGATGTGTGGTACTGCGTTATTGAAATGTTTCCACTGCTCCGCGTTGAAGTTCTGAAGTTGTGCTGCGTACTCGTTCTTGCTCTCATCCGCCATGTGTGTCCGAAGGTAGTACTGACTTTTGGCCTAGGAATTCACATCACATTCACAATATTAAATCAATGTTTTGTTT
Organism: Periophthalmodon schlosseri; assembly: GCA_000787095.1. Lineage (NCBI taxonomy): Eukaryota > Metazoa > Chordata > Actinopteri > Gobiiformes > Gobiidae > Periophthalmodon > Periophthalmodon schlosseri. Next base: position 37,249 of record KN485062.1, read on the forward strand.
TGTTTTTCTTCTAGACACTCAAAGTTACCAAGGAAAACAGTGTTATGCATAATTGTGTCAAAAAAGGCTATAAATGGGTAGTTATATAAAACTCTTGCATTACCTCATTTCAAAACAAGCCTTATATGGTGCTACCTATCTTTGGATAACTGTATTTTCCTCAAAAGCGTAACCAGTAAGTTTAATTATACACCAACCATTGGGAAAAGACGACACAGTGTAATTTCAGAAGCATCAATTATGTGGCACTGACCTTCTGCAAACCGCTGGGCCACTCTCAAACGCTCAAAGATGTTTATGTTCGAATTTCACAACAGCCAAAAGTCAAACGAGGTCATTGTTTATTTAAAGCATAATTCATAAAAGTTACTCACCTTTTCCACTTCTGATTTTGTGGCATTGATGTCGTTATCTAATCTCTCAAAGGTCATCTGGGATTTCTCAGCTTCTCTGCATTCTCGTTCAAATTTTTTTTTGCTCTAAACAGTACAAAAGAGTAAGTTGTTTTAATTGGTTTTAGAGTGTTCAAGGCCAGGATTGTAAAATAAAATTAAAAAATAAAAAATAAAAATTGATACAGAGATAATGATCAATGCTAAAAATTAGTATTACCGTAAATATAGGTACTCATTTGAAGAGGTATCGAAACTAACAAAAACACATAAATAGAGCAAAGTGGGAGCTTTCATGTTTTTAGAATAGTCTTGATCAGAACTAGTGTAAGACCACATGGTAATATTGAAGAAACTATTATTTTGTATCAGAAATTACATTCCACTGTAAAAATGTTTGATTATGGCTTTGAAATTTTATCATGTATAAACTTTTTCCTCATTAGTACAGTACCATTCTAGACATTATATATAAAAAAGCATGGCTAAAGATGAGTCAGACAAAGATATGTTTTACTTCCTTCCAGCCCATCTGGACAACATTAGCAGTGAAGTAATTGCAGTGAATTGTGAATACTTGAGGCATTACAGTCCAGTCACAAGGTAGTCACTCACAGAACCATGCAGACCACACACTTAAACGGATGTGATGGGACCTACGCCTCACGATCAACAGTGTGTCTGCGCCAAGCATCACTGATCAACTGCATCTAAGACACTTTATTCAACTAAAAGGGGCGACAGTAGCTCAGTTGGAAGGATGTTAGTCCACTGATCCGAAGGTTGGCGGTTCAAATTCCGCTCTCGACTTAAAACGACTTAGAGTTTCCACTGACCCACAGGTTGGCGGTGTGATTCTAGCTCCTACTACTCCCAGTATGTGTGTGAATGAATGGTTCCTTGATGTAAAAGAGCTTTGAATGCCTTGAAGGTGGCAAAGCGTTACTGTATAAGTTCCACAGTATGGCATTAAACTTCTCTATCATCCATGATAAAATAAATACAAGATAGATAAGTTTAATGCTATACTTTGGAATATTCCAGGCAAAACAATAACATCTCCATGGTGGAAGAGCGCCCATCAGAAATATGTTGTAAGTGATGTGTTTTCTTTGTGTTAAAGTGTGTGACCCTCTGTTCCGAGACAACTTTCTCCCATTGGAAAACAATAAAGGATCATCTTATCTAATCTGATCTTAGTTTATTGTAATGTTTTATATATCTACTATTTTATGGTATCCAATGACATCAGGAGAGAACACTTGGAATTTCTGATCCGAGACATTGAAGAGCCAGAGATGTTTGGCGAAGGTAAAATACTTTTTGAAGGACAACTCGGGTGTAAAAATGTGCCCAAGGAAAAGTGAATTGTACAGAAAGAAAAGCAACTAAATAAATGTGCACAATACACAGAACCTGTATCGGATTTTTTTAATGTGAATATCTGATGCTGCTCAATTTTTATACTAAGGAAAAAGCTCAAGGCTCAATACTTGATACCACAAACCTTTTAGATAATGGAATGTAATTTTCAACATAATATAAAAGTAGTTTGTTTAATATCATGTGGTCTTGTACTAGTTTTGATAAAGCCCATTCTAAAACTATTCAGGAAAGGTCTAATTTCGTGATTTTTTTCAGTATTGAAACTTGTTCAAATGAGTATCTATTAATCACGCCTGTGCTGTATAACCTGCACTAGCTCCCTATTTCATATCGGGTCCAATGCAAAATGTTACTGTTTAAATGTCTGCATGCTATGGGTCCACTTTATTTGAGGGAATTACTGCAGCCCTATACTCCACCCAGAGCCCTGAGGTCAGCTGACCAGCTCCTGCTGGCTGTGCCCGAAGCCAGGCTCAAGACCAGAGATGACAGAGTCTTTTCTGTGACAGCGCCAAGACCATGAAACAGCCTCCCTCTGCCTGTCAGATCCTCTCAGTGTTTAAACTGAAAAACCACCTCTTCTCCCTGGCATTTAATACTAGCTACACAGGATATCTTGGGGTTTTATTGTTCTTTTCCTATGTATCATGTTATCTGTGTATTTATATTTTGTTGACTTTTATGTGAAGCACTTTGGTCAGCTGACGTTGTTTTAAATGTGCTATATAAATAAACTTGAATTGACCCTAGTTTTGCTGGTGTGGAGTTGATTGGTGGATTCATAGTCCTAATATTACTATAAAATAAATGCAGCTAGAACGTGAATATCAAAATCACTAAATATTTGCAGTGAAAACAGTCCACCCCCTTCACACTCACACTGTCCATCTGTTTCCAGCACTGGTCCAAGTACTGCTGAGCCTTCCGGCCCTCCTGCAGATGCTGAAAGGACATGACCACACGTTCATATTATGCCCGTACACCATAAAAAACAACTAAAAATACAAGCACTAAAAGTAAAACTGACATTTATGGGAGTTCACAGATTGCCAATAAAACAGAATGCTGACAAGTACTGTACAATGTGTGGAGTCAACTATAACTGCATTAGTGCTTAGCTGTTTTGGTACAATGCCACCAAATCATAATATAACACATGAAAGATTTAGACACTATACATGGAAAAATCTAATCCAATCTATATCTATATCTACCTTATATCTATCTGAATATAAGGCAGTGTCCACCAGTAATCTGACCAGAACTGAAGAAGCAGCTTGGATGAGCAGTGAAACGTCTTCACTCCTACAACTTTTTGTCCAGTTGACAGATTTGAGTTTTTCATTTACTATGAATCATACCTGGATGACTGAGGGATTACACAGACACGATCCAATCTATTTCAACTGCAATAGGATTTACAATTTACTAAAGATTCAGATCAGAGTCTAGGAGCATTAACATTTGAGAGTCAACTGAAATATGAATTACTAAACTAATAAAAGAATCACAAGTATTTCAGAAAAGAGGGAAGATTTTCCAAATAAAGATTTAAAGGGCTGTACCTGATTTTTTTTCATGTAATAAAAGTAACATTTGTTTTGCCCCAGTACAGATATATTGTAAAAGCAGCTTAAGATAAAAATGAGACCGCTGCGTGCTGCCTGCATCTAATTATAAAGCATTTTTTCTGTTGGTGAACCAGGAAGTAAGGCTGGTGCACTGTTAGCACACTAGTTGAGTTATAAACCATAGACTGTATAATAGAAGTGGAGTAAGGGAGTGTGAAGTCACCCATATCATTCAGTTGCAACCAAATTAAGATCATCGAGGCTAGCAGTTATAGCGGCTAATCTGCAACAAGGGACCATATTTGGAAATCCAAAAGTGAAACCAAAGAGATATCAGGAGTGAGGCTGTTGAAGGTAATGCCCCTTCCTGCCCGCACTCTGTTTAGCAGGGGCAGGCGCTTAGCAATGAGGCTGTCAATCAACCTGTTGCTAACATTAGCAGGAGTGATCTCTGGGAAAGCAGGCACCGGATTGATCTATTATTAATATTCATATCTTGATTTAGGGACAAAATACGGAAATAAAAACACCAGGATCATGTAGAACGGGTTAATACAAACATTTTAAGACTAAAATGATGAGGCTCACAGCGGCAGTTACAGAGAGAGGGGCTACGTTTTTCAATAGAAATTGAATTGCAACCAGAGCTTGAAGGCACCACTTCGCACCCATGCTCACTACGAATTTGGAAAGCAGCGGCTGGCATGGTAGCTATGTCCATTTATATATACAGTCTATGTTATGAACCCATCGCTGTGAATAGTTAGGATGCTACGAATATGTTAGGAAAGTAAGGAATAAGTTTGGATCTCTGCAAACACATTTTTGAGACAGTAAAAAACAGATACAATGCCTTTAAGACATAGATGACCAAAATCACTTTCATTGTTTGTACTGCTGAAAAACGTCATGTTTTGTTTCGCCTTCTTCTATAGGCCTGTTTCTATAGTGTGTGTGATTGGACATTACACATTGGGTGCACTTACATGTTTGCGTTCAGCCTTGAGGTCTTGGCTGTACCTCATCAGCTCTCCGTACACTTTGTGGCCCATCTCCTCGGCGACCAGCTCCCTCTGGCCTGCGTAGTCATTCAGCTCATTGAGTATGGCGTAAAACGATAGACATGCCGTGAACCTGAACCAAAAGTGCCATTCAAACAGTCAGAAACATATGTGGATCATTGCTGTAGACTTAAGGCATTTTAAAGAAGACACATTATGCTAAATCAACTTTTATGAGCTTTTAAACAAGTTATAATGGTTTTCCCTTCCTGTTAACCTATTCAAAAGATGTATTTTGATTGACACAAGCATGTTTAGGGAATCCCGCCTTGTTCTGTACTTGAAGCTTGAGTGCTCATAAAATATCTGTTTGCATCTACCCCCTATGCAGGAAGTAAGGCTGGTGCGCTGTTAGCATGCTGGTTGTTGCTATAAACCATAGACTGTACAATAGAAGTGGACGAAGGGTGTATGATGTCACCCATAGCGTTCGGTTGCAAACAAATGAAGTTCATCGAGGCTAGCAGTTATAGCGGCTAATCTGCAAACAGGGACCATATTTGGAAATCTGAGCACAAAACCAAAGAGGCAATCAGGAGTGAGGCTGCTGAAAGTAACTCCCTTCCACAACGAGGCTGTCAATCATGAAATATCTGTTTGATTCTACCCCCTATCCGCGCACATGGCTCTGCACTTACTTGCATTATTTGAACAATTTAGGTCCTATTATTACAACATTTTAGGTTATATATGTGTGTGTGTGTGTGTTTTGTTGATACTATCACATAAACAAAATACCAGGAAAAGCACAATATGTCTTCTTTAAACAAATATTAAACCAACAATAATAACACTGATACCTGGGTTCCTCATCTTTGGAGCGCTTGGGGCAGTATTTTTTTACCAAGTTCCTGTTTGAAAACAAGGAAGCCCACAGAGAGGTTAAAAATACCATATTTCAAGTTGACAGGTAAACAGGGAAAGATAAAGACGACTTGTGTTTATTATTAAAGATGAATGAAAGATCAGAACATCAAAGCACGTTCCTGTCCGTTCTCCAGGGGTCCATCGGCAGCGCGCCAACGCTCAGAAAGGGTATGATTTAACTGAGCGTACAGCCCCCCACCACATCTACATCACAAGCATTCCTGTCTGAAATTATAATGAACCATACACACGAATGGTGATAGGGAGAGAGGGAAGAGAGAGGGATGGAAGGAGAGAGAGAAGAGAGAAACAAAAGAAACTGTGAGAGTGAGAGAGAGAGGTAGAGGGAAAAGGGGACAGAAAAAAGAGAGAGGGGGAGCGGCAGAGGGGGAGAGAAGAGAAAGACGGGGGGAGAGAGAGGAGAGACTGGGGGGGGGGGGATGAGAGAGAGAAGAAGAGAGAGGGAGAGAGGAAGAGAGGAGAGTGAGAGGGGTGGGGGAAAGACAGAGGGAGAGAGTAGGGAAGGGAGATAGACAAAGAGATGAAGAGGGAGGGAAAGCGGGAAAGACGGGGAGAGAGGGGAGAGTGAGGGGAAGAGATAGAGATGGAGAGAGATGAAGAGAGAAAAGAAAAGAAAGAGTGAGGGAAGAGAGAAAGAGAAAGAAGAGAGAAAGGGGGGGGAGATCATCACGAGAGAGAGAGCACGGAGAGAGCGAGAGGGGGAGAGGGGGAGAAAAAGAAGGGAGTGGGGAGGCAGAGGGACAGAGACGAACAGATGGAGAAGGAGGGAGAGAGAAGAGAGAAAGAGGGAGAAAGTGAGGGTGATATAGAGAAGAAAAGAGAGTGAGGGGTGAGAGAAGGATGGAAAGATGAAGAGAGGGTGAGAGAGCAGGAGCGAATGAGAGTGAGAGAGCAGGAGAGAGACTGAGAGAGACAAAGAGAGGAGGAAAGAAGATAGTGTGAAGGAGAGAGAGAGAGAGAGAGAAACAGAAGAGAGAGTGAGAGAGAGCTGGAAAGGAATTGAGATGGAGAGAGACAAAGAAAGATAGTGTGAAGGACAGAGAGAGAGAGAGTGAGAGGAGGGAGGAGGAGACAGAGAGAGAGAGGTACAGAGTCTTTGATCATTCATCAGAGCAGCCGCCTGCAGAGTGTGTTACATATTCAGAGAGGATTTCCCCTCTTTGATATCGGCTCATCTGGGACTGAACTGGTTTTAAATAGTATCTATATTCACAGTTTGAGCACAAATGCAAAACAGTCAAATTTGAAACCTTCATTTTAATTTAGTAGTTGTCATTTTACACATCCTCAGAGTACGCAGCTTCATGCATTTATACATTTTTGGGTGTAAGATTGACAGTTTTTTTTTAGAGCGGCCATGATGTTAAAGGGCCCATATTACGCTATTTTCTGATCTATGTTATAATGTTGTTTCTTTATCACAAACAGACCTGGAGTTTTGTCTCATTCACATGTTTAACACACAAACCCTGCATATTTAAGCTGAGTTCTTCTCTCAAACAGAAAACACATTGTTCCACCTTGTGATGTCATGTGGTAATACAGGAAGTGCTCCACTGTGTTTTTAAAATCCATACACCTTCCCTAGAATCATTTGGATAATTTCAGATCTGGAATTGCAAATCTCCACTGAACTAAAGGTAAAAGGTAGCTGTTAACATGAAAACTATGACTACATGACATCACAAGGCGGAACAGAGCATTTTGAGCTATGGAGATGTAGACAAACCAAAAATAAAGGATTACTTAAACATGTGTGAATGAAACAAAACACAACTCCAGGTGTGTTTTTGAGGAGAAACAAAACAAAATCCAGGTGTGTTTTTGAGGAGGTAACAACATTATACTTAAAGCTCACAAGAGTCAATTTTGTGCAATATAGGACATTTAATTACATATAATTAAAAAAAAACAACTATAACAACACTCTTCTCTAAAATAAAAACACAAGTCCATAAATGTATCCGGTTTCTGGATGGTTCCTTTATCAATGGCACATCAACCAGGAAACAAAAGTATGACTGTCTTCCTCATTATAATCATTTTAATCACTCTTACCGTAGCTGCTTGGCATAGTTTTGCTCGATCTCCAGTCGCTCTTTGACAAATTTGGCATAGCGCTCCAGAAAGTCGATGCCCCACTGTGTGTGTTTGTCCAGATTCTCAAACTGGTCCTGCACACACACACAAAGAGGAAGCAGGTTAGGGTCAAATGGAACAATGTATTCTCAATGAAAATTTGACCAGGGCAATACGTCACAATATTTCTGCCTTGTACTCATCAATCAGTACTTTCAAATAAACATCACTTCAAATCTTTGTTTCTTTAAAGCTGCATTACCCAACAGAACTCTAAAGGCTCTAAATTTGATCATTTTGTTGTTCCCCCCATAAAGTGTATTGCAAGAAGTACTTTGTAACAAAATCAGACCACAGAATGTTTTCCAAATCCAATTGTAAAATATTTTATCGATCACAAACTCGTAAGAAAGAGCTGCGTGTGTTGCTGTAAGATGCTATGGGATGAGAGCATAGACTGTACATATAATGGACATAGCTAACCTGCTAGCCGCCGCATTGCGAATAGGAAGTGATCATGGGCGGGCTTCCAGCTCCATTGACTCTGGCTCCAATTCACTTTACAATGAAAAATGATCACCCCTCTCTCTGTAACTGCTGCTGTCAGGCTCGTCATTTTGGTCTTAAAATCTTCGTATTAACCTGCTCTATATGATCCTGGTGTTTTCATTTCACTATTTTCTCCGTAAATCAAGATATGAACATTAATTACAGACAAATCAGGCGCTTTCTTTCCCCGAGGTCGCTCCCGCTAGCGTTAGCAACAGGTTTGATTGACAGTGTTGCTAAGCGCCCGCTCCCAGCTAAACCAGCGGTGCGGGCGGGAAGGAGCATTACCTTCTACAGCCTCGCTCTGGATGCTAAACCAGGGGGCGGGCGGGAAGGAGCATTACCTTCTACAGCCTCGCTCTGGATTGGTTCTTTGGTTGCTATGATACTCATGGTTGGAATTCCAAAATTGGGAATTCAGATCCAAATTTGCTCCTACAACTACTAGCATTGATGAGCTTCATTTGACTGGAGCCGAATGCTTTTGGTGACGTCATACTCACTTAGTCCACTTCTTTATACAATCTGGTTACAAGAAAGACGTTTAATCAGTGCAATTTAACACAAAAAGTTGCCCAATTTATGTGTTAACTTGAAGGGATGTAGATATTATAAAACTAGATCTAGATTCTATTAACTGCACAGGCCTGATTGAAACCACATTTGCAGCACACATTTTGGGATCTGGGGCTGTGTTGGTTGTCATACACAGATGTTTGGGTTACGGCCCTGTACCGGAGCATCTGTTGAAATAGTTGGGTCTTCCAGGCAGTGACTCAGCAGTAAAAGTGTTTCCTGTCGGCTGTGGTCCCTCAGACACACGGCTCAAGTCCACATAAGGCCAAAACAGAGCGATCAATGCTGCAGCGGTATCGAGTTATCCACAGAGCTCAAAAGGGGATATGTAATAGCAAGATCAGTAATGCTTATGTAGAACAAGGTCTTATACTGATATGAACATCTGCAACGACTTGTGTGTTTAAATGAGTGAAAAACATAACGGTGTATTCACTTTTGTGCAATACTTGAACCTCAACAAAGATATAGCCATGTTTTTGCATATTTCTGATGGATTGGGAAAATATACTTATATATACTATTATGCTATTTTCTGATTCATGTTATGATGATGTTTCCTCATCACAAACATACCTGGAGTTGTGTTTTGTGTTTTTTTTCATTCACACATGTTTAACACACAAACCCTGCATATTTAGGCTCTGAGTTCTTCCCTCAGACAGAAAACACTCTGTTCCACTTTGTGATGGGTAATACAGGGAATGTTCCACTATGTTTTTAAACTCTATACATTCACTAGAATCATTTGGATAATTTCAGCCCTGGAATTTGACAATCTCTACTGAACTAAAAGTAAAAGGTAGCTGATGACTTGAAAACTACAGCTTCATGACATCACAAGGTGGAACAGAGCATTTTGAGCTTTGGAGATGTAGACAGACTAATAATAAAGGGTTACTCAAACATGTGTGAAAGAAACAAAACACAACTCCGGGTATGTTTTTGATGAGAAAACAACATTATAACATAGGTCAGCGTAATATGGGACAACGGCATTGTGCGCGTGCTTGCCAATCCACAGATCTGGCCTGTAACTTGGCCTGGTGGTGTCAGCCGCTTGTTTCCATAGAGGTTTACAAGTTTAATGCTATACTGTCGTAAAACTGTAACATTTCCATGGAGACAAGCAGGTGTCAGGTAGAAAAGTCACACAGTGAACCTTCAATCATTAAACCATTAACAAAGACTTACTGTGCTTGTGTCTGCTATATAGCTATAATCTAAGACACCGGTGGATCATTAGGTTATAATTTGCATATTTTATTCATCTAAAACAACTTAATAAAAGAAACAAGTCCGCTGACTTCTGCATTAGAAAACTGTGGTGCCCACTGGGAGCAGACATTGCTGTAAATGTCATCACAATAAAGAGTCAGCAGATGGATAGCTGCAGATCAAACTAGCGAGCAGCAGATTTTGGAGAACAAAGTAAGTATGTCACAGTGTAAGCCGTGGCTATGAAAACGGGTATTGATCAGCAATATGGCGTCTTGAAAATAAGCGATTAAAGATTGCTCAAACATGCACGAATCACTTCAAAAACAACTTTAGGTGAGGAAATGGTGAGGGGAAACAACTATAACACGGTTAAATGCTCTAAAAAGTTGATTTTGCAGAATAGGTACTACTTTAACCCTAAAGTGCATTACATAATCATTATTGTCTGGTCATTACAAAGGACAGCGTGTACTATAATGGTTTTCTTACGCGTTACCTTAGAATCAACAGGCTCACTACAATGGCTCTGTTCAAGTAGAAACAACACTATTATGTACAGTCTATGAACACACACACACACACAACACAGGGGGCTGGTACTCTGATGTGTATTTGTACTGACAACTACAACTTCTCTTCACATCTTCCATTTACTCAGGGCTAAATATCCGACGCAGTAGATGGTAGACGCGGTTCTCACTTGTTGGACGATGTCAGCCCATATTTGTACACACTCCTGAGGGTCGCCCCAGGAAATCTGACACGGCTCCAAAACAGCTGACCTCTCCGCCTCTTCAGTTATCATTCACAAGACCACAATGACAGCAGAGTGGTTTTCAGACAAGCATTGTGAGGAAGTAAAGGCTGTACAACTGAAAGAGAAGGGAGTTAAGATAAATTGGGGAGAGGTTAAGGTTTATAGCAGGGAACGGTGTAAAACTAGTCTACCAAGTTGGGCTTTAGTTTCTACAATTGTAAAAACAGTAGTAACAGACAATTACAAGTCTTTAAAACAAGTTAATTTGACATTTATGATTTGGGAGGAGGGGTGGAACCAGACAATTTCCACAAGACGAGACATGAGATTGGGTTCCCTAGAACAAGACAAGATTTTGACTTAATAATGGAGATAGGTTGGCTGATAGTTGAGCTTTTTAATGAATCAGCTATCGGTTTTAAATCTCTTGCAGAGGTCAATATTTAGTTATGGCTAACGTACTGCCATAGAATACACATTATGCTTTATTTAAACATGTTAACTACACAAAACATGACTACACTGCTCTCTCATAGATTTATGTTTAAAAAAAAGGGCTGTGTGTGAGTTTGTAGTAATTTAAATTGCATAATATGGGAAAAATAACTAGAAACCGGTCCTACATATCAGCCCAAAAATATCAACAGAGCTTATCGACCAACATTTTTTCTGGAGTCCAAACAATCAGTATCGGCATCGGCCATGAAAAAAACCCATATCGATCGATCTCTACTTAATATATTTTTTTCATAGCGTAAGTAAGGTCATTTTCACTGCAAAACAAAAAAAAAAAAATCCAGTCTAACTGCATAAAAGAATTCTGAAATGTATGGGATTTGAGTATTAATTCAACAGTTTATATTTCAGTCTTCTATGAAATGTGAATTCTCCAGTTTTTGTTTTTTTTTTTTAAATGGGAACTGTATTTTCTGTTAAAACATAAATCGCAATTTTAATCACAATGACAGTACTTCACAATGACAGAATATCAGAAAATCAAGCTATTAGAATGAAATATGAACTACTAAATACAAGAATCACATGCATTTCTGCACCTGTTTACAGAAGTCTAAAGTCTAAACAGGGTTAGTAGGCTGTATATACCATGAGACCCCATTGAGTGAAGTGAAGATATTTATTATTTGTAGACAATATTATTTAAACTGAAGCCTTGTCACTGGATTAACGCAACCATTTACACTGGGACTTCAATTATGTTGCAAGAGATCTGGCTGCTACTTGGGAGACAATAAAAAATCCACAAGGGCGACAGTAGCGCAGTTGGTTGAGTGTTTGTCCACTGATCCGATTCCAGCTCCCACAGATGAATGCTGTCTTTGTGTCCTTGGGCAAGACACTTAACCCACCTTGCCTCCAGTGTCTGCGTACACTGGTGTATGAATGTGTCTGTGAATCGGTGAGTGGTTCCTTGCTGGTGTATGATGTGTCTGTGAATCGGTGAGTGGTTCCTTGATGTAAAGAGCTTTGAGTGCCTTGAAGGTGGAAAAGCGCTATATAAAAATATGACCATTTACCACAAATATATATAAAATGTGTTATGCAAAAATCGCTATTACGTAACATTTTCAGCATGAAATTGATCATCAAACTTGAAGACTCGTAGTCCAAAGTTAAAATCAACCACCAACGCTCCAAACACTATTTCTCAGCCAATTATTATTCAAACAACAAACAAAAAATAGGTCCAGAAAACAACAGATATTTTGGATGCTTTCTCAGCTGTTCGTATGTAATTTTCTGCCAGCGTTTCTCTCTCTCGTTTTGGTGGTCTGAGTCTGTGCCCACTGCCCACTCGTGTTTGCGCATCTCCAGTGACTCTGCCCATGAATAAGTAATAGAGATGAGCTCATGCAGGAGCAGACGGCCTCACAGGGGAAATGACGGCATCCTTGCGCTTTTGGGTTTTTGCTTGCAGAAAAAAATAGAAAAAAAAGCAGAAGGAAGGAGTAGAGGTGCAGCGGGAGCGGGATACAAACACAACACATCATGTTCCAGCACTTACAAAATGATGCAAAGGGAAGCAACGAGTTGAGTGCATTGGTCACTAAAGATATCTAGATATAAGCACTTATTCAAGATATTCTGGGGGGTTTAAAGGTACAGCAAATAGTAGGGTTGTTCCAATACTGATTAGGCTATTAGTAGTGTAGTGCAACATTTTATTTAAATTTTCATAATTTCGATGGGTAAACACACTCACACTCTGTCTGAACCATTTTAAATACATCTTGGTCATTTCTTTTTGTGATTAGTTAGAAGCCAATGTGAGAACTCATTTTCAGCTTCAGTCATATACATAAATAAAGAGCCAGTCTTTTGAACGTCTCTTTATGGGATCCGAATCTTTTGGATCCATTCTCTTCAAGGGAGCCAAAAGTCCCATCACTAATTTGTCCTTCTTTTATAAATCTGATCCCTAATGCAAATATATTCGTTCTTGCCAAAACTGCATGCACACTCGGTTTTATACTGTCTGCTCTTAAGTGTGTATTTAGAGCTGCCTTGTCAATTTCCTCACAGTGGGATCAATGAAGCTTTTAACTGAAGCAAAATGTGTGGCTTGAGTGCTACCACAAAAAATAAAAAGGTGATACAACAGAGTAGGCTATAGAGAGAAGATAACGCATTTTCCATAACCTAAATACAATGAGACGTGATCCAAGTACTTTTTCACGTTGTGTTTTTTTATGTTTTATATTTCTAGATTACTTTGTGTTTAAGAAGCATTTCTACTGTGAGCGTGCTTGCCAATCCACAGATCTGACCCGTAACTTGGCCTGGTGGTGTCACATGCTTGTTTCCGTAGACATTTACAAGTTTAATGCTATACTGTGGAATATTCTAGACAAAACTGTAACATCACCTTTTATTATTATGACTCAGTGATTCACCATTCCAGCCACATAAAAAAAAATTAAGTATCGCTCAAGTCAAAAGTAAAGCAAAAAGTAATTTTTTCATTTTCTAAAAAATAATCAGATTCTATATAAAAATATCTGGCACATACGAAATCCCTGCCTCTTGCTCAGCACTCAGAGACAGGAATAGTGCATTCCATGGGAGATGCTAATGTGAATTAGCATACAAACTGCCGCTGGGACAATAGTTGCAAATAATGGCATTC
>KN485062.1:50930-83136 GCA_000787095.1 Periophthalmodon schlosseri
TTCCTGAACAGCACCCAGCCTCCTCTCGCTCATGTAATCCTGGAAGGGGACCTCTTTTTTCCTGGAAGTCTAAGAGGAGCAATAAAAGTCACAAAAATTTGCAGCAATGGATATTACAGCCTGAGGTATGTCAAAGTTGAATTCAGGCATGGGATAATATTGACATTTTGTGTCATAATTATCATGGCAAAAATGATTGCTATTAACAGTCGCTAACGGCTTATTAACCCTTTTGCGTCAGATGCTATCGTGTGAGCGTCGCCAGAGTGCTTCCTTAGCATTGGGAGGATCGCAGCAACAGCTGCGCTCTGATTGGTCATCTTTGAGGGACAACGTAAGCGCATTACCGTAATGACAGTAACATATTTAAAGAGCCCTATGCCTCTGCTTTGAGATGCCGTTTGAATTTACATGATAGCACAATTGGTTGCGGAGTTACGGTAATGGAAAGTCCGCAACCGCGAATCTATCAGTGACGATAGCATCCGACGCAACAGGGTTAAATGCTGTCAGGCTCGTCATTTTGGTCTTAAAATGTTCATATTAATCCGCTCTACATAATCCTGGTATTTTTATTTTGCTATTGCACCCGAAAATCAAGATATAAACATTAATAACAGACGCCCGCTCTATGCTAAAGCAGCAGTGCGAGCAGGAAGGGCGTTACCTTCAACAGCCTAAGTCCTTCTATAGTCCCTTCTTTATACAGACTATGGTAAAAAGTAAATGTAAATATACCCAAAGTACTTAACGTGTCATGTACTAAAGTAAAAAAGACATGACATTTATTATAATGCGTAAGTCCTGTGTTTAAACAATTAGCGTAGAACTGTACTTTTTAATAAGTGAAAACAAGAATTATCTAGAAGAGAATATGATGCATAAAAAGCTTTTTTTTGGAAACGTCTGATGGCAAAATGGCAAAAAGTACACATTTTTATCATAATGTTTTCTCACGATTTACGAAATGACTGTACTATCTCATCAAATCCAGTGTTTCAAACTGACAACTTCCACCTAGCACTCGCTCCATATCGCGTCTGTGGAAATGCTGCTTGGTCTGGCATCGAGGCTGGGACGTGACCTCAAATGTGTTGGTGTGAGGAAATGTGAAAGTCCTCAGAGGGATTATAAAACAACAGCCTGTGTTTAGGGAGCTTTAGGGAGTGTGAGGGCTTTGGAAGGGCATCTGGAGAAGTCAGCTAAGAAAAACAAGAGAAGATGGAAGCAGACAGGACAAAACAGGTTACCAACAAATACATAAAACGGAATAAGCAGTGCTGCATTTGTATATGTTTAAATAATCCACATAATAGATTTAGATAATAAATACTAGGCTATAGCCATGATGTAATAAAGGTTTAATTTTTTTTCTAAAAGTACTCCTTGGATTTTTGTCTTTGGGAATACCATACAAATCTCTGCTACACATTTTACCCAAAAGTCAAAGTTTTTTTCCCTTTCGAGGCCAAATAAGAGTCAGGTTTGTGGGAAAGCAAGCCCGCTTGCACTAAGGATGCATGTTTTTCTTAGTTTCAGTGCAATAAACACATCCAAAATGGTATAAATAAAAAGTTACACACTCTGGCTTTAAAGGGCCCATGTTGCGCTATTTTCTGATCTATCTTATAATGTTGTTTCCTCCTGGAGTTGTGTTTTGTTTCATTCACATGTAACACACAAGCCCTACATATTTAGGCTGATTTCTTCTCTCAAACTGAAAACACTTTGTTCCACCTTGTGATGTCAGGAAGTGCTCCACTGTGTTTTTAAATTCCATACACCTCCACTAGAATCATTTGGATGATTCAAGCTCTGGAACTGCCACTCTCTTCTAAACAAAAGGTAAAAGGTAGTTGTTAACTTGAAAACTACCACTTCATGACATCACTAGGTGGAACAGAGCATTTTGAGCTTTGGAAATGTAGACAGACTAATAATAAAGGGTTACTCAAAAATGTGAATGAGACAAAACACAACTCCAGGTATGTTTATGAGGAGGTAACAACATTCTAACATGGCTTAAAGCTCACTAGAGTCAATTTTGCATAATATAAGACCTTTAAGTATGTTTAATGGTTAATGATTATGTTAATGTTAATTTTAGGCAACATTTTTAGCACAAACAGTAGAAGCATCAGTACGGCACAAGCTTCACCTCAACCTCAACCAAGTTCAGCTGTTTTCTCCTCCTCCTTGTAGCCTATTGCCAACTGAAATAACACACGTAATAAAACACGTCTGTTTACGGGACATTGCAAAATTAACAAAGGCATTACTATGACAACACGCAACAAATCTCTACGGTTACCGCCGGCCAAAGCACTTAAATATAAGTTATATTTTTATTTCTGACACTGTTACGCTGGTCGCTTCATTCTCTCCACATTCTTGCTCCTGCTGCAGACTGGTGTTCTCATGTCCTCCATTGTGATGATGTATTCCCTCATGAATACTGTTAAGTTCAGCCAGCCTCAGTGGACCCATCTATTATGTTCCTGATGGCCCAGTTCTGTTACATTTGATGAATGAGCACACAGCATTACACATTTGCAGGTGGTTTTCAAAAACTGAAGACAAAAACATACAGGGACCCATGCACTGCCTTTAATATGATCCATAGCTCAAGAATCCGTGAATTCAATTCGTTTGAATTGGAAGTGTGTAGTGTTTTATATAATTTTTACATCTCTGGCATTAGTTCAGCTGAGGTGAAAACAAGGCAGTGATGAAATAGTTGAACCCTGATTGAGGATAAGCCATAGCACGAAGGTCCCTGAACAATTTAAAGGGCCCATATTACGCTATTTTCTGATCTATGTTATAATGTTGTTTCTTCATAAAAATTCAAAAAACAGACCTGGAGTTATGTTTTGTTTCTTTCACACGTTTAACACACAAACCCTGCATATTTAGGCTGAGTTCTTTTCTTAACCAGAAAACACTCTGTTCCACCTTGTGATATCATGTGGTAAAACAGGAAGTGCTCCATTGTGTTTTTAAACTCCATTCATCTTCACTAGAATCATTTGGATAATTTCAGTCCCGGAATTGTCAATCTCTACTGAACTAAAGGTAAAAAGGTAGCCAACTTGAAAACTACCACTACATGACATCACAAGGTGGAACAGAGCATTTTGAGCTTTGGAGATGTAGACAGGCTGCTAATAAAGTGTAACTCAAACATGTGTGAATGAAACAAAACACAAGTCCAGGTATGTTTTTGAGGAGGTAACAACATTCAAACATGGCTTAAACCTCACAAGAGTTAATTTCAAGTAATATGGGACCTTTAAAACAATTTATGTGTAGCTAGAATATTATCAAGGCAGTGTGAAAAGATTTGAATTTTATGTTTTTGATATTTTATTTGACAGTAACATAATGCATATATTAAAACGGGATGGGTTATGACAAAAAAAAAAAAAATCCACATATTAATGAATCCGGATTTTTTATTTCATTTTTTTAATTTCAATTTTATTTTTATATTTTTAAAAACATAAAAATAAAATTGGCTTAGTTTCAATATAAATTCCCTGAGCATAAACAATACAGACTATTAATAATTGCCCTTTAACACAAATTACTTCCTCCAATTCTTCTTCGCATTAGGCGTATTACCAAGGCCTGTATATCTACAACAATGCAGGTAACAGCAGCACTCACCATCTCTTTAGAGGCACAACTTTCAGAGGTCTGACTGGACTTGATGATGTCATGAAAATAAAAACAAACAACTAGCATGCTAACAGCACACCACCGCCATTTCCTGGTTCTTTGGGGACAAAAATATTTTATCCCCAGATGTCACGATAACAGTAACAACAATAACAACAATAACAACAACTAGCATGCTAACAGCACACCACCACTACTTCCTGGTTGATAAAAATGTTTATCTCCAGATGTCACAATAATGCTTAAGACAACTAGCATGCTAACAGCACATCATCACCACTTCCTGGTTCTTTGGGGACACAAATGTTTACATTATTTTTGATTACGTTCTACATTTTAGACACATAAGGAAGACATCGAATATACCAAGCAATATATATGGAATCATGTATGTGTAAGTTAAATAACTCAACTAAATATTTTTCGACAAAGCAAAGGGTGGCTACTTTGAGGATTTGAATATTTTAAAAATATATATATATAGTTTTTATTTACCTTTTTTTCTTTGCTACATAATTCCATATATCTTACTTCCCACTAGCGAGCAGAAGATTTTTTTTTCCATTTGGACCAAAATGACTACACAACACTACCAAATCCCACGTGTATCACCGATTAAGACAATAAAATTGGAGAACGAAGTAGGTACGTCACAGTGGGCGTAGGTACGTGCCAGTGGCGGTGAAAACGGGAGTTGATCGGCAATATGGAGTTTTGAAAATAAGCTATTATAGATTGCTCAAATATGCACAAATCACTTCAAAAACAACTTCAGGTGAGCGGAAACAACTATAGCATGGCTCAAAGCTCTAAAAAGTCGATTTTGCAGAATAGGTCTGCTTTAAAATCGACACTGGACGGTAGCATTGACACTTTGGTCCTGTGAAAAAGTCAAATATTAACCTCATAGGGGAGGACTTTTCTTCCAGCAAAGCCAGCAAAGTCATTTGTGATGTGGCAGTAAAAAAAGCAATAATTCTGCTTCCTGTGAATGATAACATTTATGAAGGGAACATAAATCAGAAATAGACACAGTTTGAAGCTTCCAACATTTCTGCTGAGCATGGAAAAAATACTTAAGACAAGACAGCACATGTGTGTGTCATGTGGGGACAATAAACACGGAGGAGACATGTGACCCCCTTTGGCACAATGGCCTGTCTGTTAAAGAGGCCTGAAATATGTAGTAATTATACATGTAGGTTAATGCAGACAATCATGTGCTTCATTATAGCCCCTGACAACAATACATCCAGTTTATAAAGGGCATTCTTGGGGACTTCCGTTTACGGGTCGAAATAAGGGCACGCCATAGCTTAAAATTAGACTAGACACAATGGTTGAACAACTTCGGAAAAAATGTCCCATTAAGTTCTTTTTTCAACCAGCACTGCAATTATAATATAGTTGAATCAGTAGTAAGAATCGCACGCTCTAAAAAGTAAGAATGCTTTTTAGAACGTGTCGAAACAGGCCTAATCCACAGAGGAAAAACAGTATGGAAGATGTGGTATTTTGTCGTCACCTTGGTACCAGCAGAATTCCAATTGCTAAACGAGGCTAAGCCTGTCACGATTACTGTAGCAACATATCGTTCAATAAATGATATATATGGAACCATCATTTTTGGAGGTCAATATTTATGGCCCTAGTTTTGGTTGTTTCTTTTGGGATATGACAAGAACTGAGATGCGGAAGGTAGATACAAACTGATTTCTTAAGCATCACCCTGTCATAATAATCACTATATCGACTATATCGATATAGTGATTATATGGAAGCTGGGACAATATATTTTGGGGTTCACCATTTATCATGTGTACATTTTCTTTGTAAAAGAACCGGTGGAAGAAGTACTCGAGTTTGTTACTTAAGTAAAAGTATAGATACCAATGCAAATACTCAAGTAAAAGTATCACATGAAAAATCTTAAAGTACCAATTTAAAAATGTACTTAAAGAGTAAAAAGTAAAAGTATTTCTCGCAGATTTTGAGGTCTTATAAGGCTTCAAATGTAGTGATTTTGATAAAGATTTGTGCTGAATTTTGTTCAGTAGAACAAAAAATGAACTGAATTCAACTGAATTGAAACGTATTGGGGTTTTTTTTCCATTTTTTTTAATTGTATCTTTGTGTTTGCTCAAATGAACTTGATAAAAAATAAAATAAATAAACCCCTCAGAATTTTCAGCAGGTCTCAAACAATAATGAAAAATACTTTTACTTTTCAGTTCAGCTCAAAAATGTAGTAGAGTAGAAAGTACAGATACCTGCTCTCAAACTGTTGATTTTAGCTGTAGAGGGTTGAATAACTCAATTCTGTGGCTAATTATTGGTTCATTCTGCTATTCATTTGTTGCAGCTCAGGCCTTTTGAATGATCCTGTCTATTTATAAATGGGTTACTGGGATTATCCTGCTTTGTTGTTATTGTGTCAGTGGCATAAAGTTGTTTCAATATGATCGTTTATCGCAGTATCTCTCTGTAGAAATATACTGTGCTTCAAAATGGTCGTTTATCTTTCAAAATATAGTTTATCTTTCCTTTATATTAGCATGTGGCCTTATATCTGTGTAATCCCTCAGTCGTCCGGGTAGGTTCCATAGTGGTCCATGGGCGTGTACTAGTCTACGTGTCTTCTGATACAGCTCAAGATCATTCTAAAGATATTCAGGAAAGGTTAATTTCTGTCCTGTGACTTTTTAGTATAGATACTTCAAATTAGTATCTAGTTTCGATACTAGATTTAGTATCGATTAGGATCTGATTCCTATGTGAGAGGGCAGTATTGATAGTAGCAATTCACCTTATGCACTTCAATATTTGTTATCGTGACAGGCCTAAACGAGATTCAAAACTGTGAATCTGATTGCGTTGGAACTGGATCTGGCCTTGTAGCACTACTAGAGACAGTGTTTGCAGTAGTTGTATATAAAGACAGTACTATATTCTAGCAAGTGTTTGAGTGTTACTTTCATGACTTATTCAAACAAACACAATAGCAGCATAAAAGAGACAAAAAAAGTCTCCACACTAAGCCAGTAGAAGCCTCTCCATTGAAAGAATATAATTACACAACAAAACATTAAAGAAGTCAAATCATTTCATAATTACATACAAGGGAACTGGTTTGACCTACGGAATAAAGGTGAATGATTTTACCTGGACTTTTTAGTATAGATACTTCAAATTAGTATCTAGTTTCGATACTAGATTTAGTATCGATTAGGATCTGATTCCTATGTGAGAGGGCAGTATTGATAGTAGCAATTCACCTTATGCACTTCAATATTTGTTATCGTGACAGGCCTAAACGAGATTCAAAACTGTGAATCTGATTGCGTTGGAACTGGATCTGGCCTTGTAGCACTACTAGAGACAGTGTTTGCAGTAGTTGTATATAAAGACAGTACTATATTCTAGCAAGTGTTTGAGTGTTACTTTCATGACTTATTCAAACAAACACAATAGCAGCATAAAAGAGACAAAAAAAGTCTCCACACTAAGCCAGTAGAAGCCTCTCCATTGAAAGAATATAATTACACAACAAAACATTAAAGAAGTCAAATCATTTCATAATTACATACAAGGCTATTGATCAATCTGGTCTTATTAAAAACATCAAAACAATCGCTTTCCTTTTTAATTTCTTCCATAAAATCCATTGTCAAATTTGTTCCTCCAAGTGTGAACTCTGCTCAAACCACATGCTTTTACTGACATAGGACTGGCTGTAGACCTCTTCATTAATGTAAAACAAAACAAAAAAACATTCACGATTAGAGATGGCTGAATTTGAATAATTGCAGGGCCCTATTGTGAAATTCATTCATGAATATCTCATCTTGTCTCGTTCTCATGGACCCAATCTTGTGTCTTTCCCCACCCATACTAGCTAACAGACTCCACACAGGCCTATAAAGACATCTTCCCACTGAATTATTACACAACACAAAATGGAAGTCACAATTTCATAACTTCACTCCAGACAGCATTACAAAACTGAGCTCGTTTAAGCGCCCCAAACCCCAGTGGCTGACCCCGAGCTAACTGTTGTTGATATTTTTAATGTGTCTCGATGGAAAGCACACCTGGGCCGGCTCATCGGGTTTCAATGGAACTGGATCTGGTCTTTTGTCTCTACAGCGTCATAGGCCCAGCCCCGGGCAGACTGGTCTGACAGGAGACACACAGCAGATACACAGGCATATGAGGATCCTGTACCAATCACACTCAGTTTCATTATAGCAGCAACAGGCCAGGGAACAGTTATGCACAAACAGAAGGGGTCAAGGGAGAGTATGGATATAAGGTACGGTTGGCAGAGAGGTGGGTTAACTCTGGACAAGTGCTGCTTTGATACTCAATACCAATTCCGATACTATGACGATAATAATTAAAAAAAAAAAAAAAAACTTTTTTTTAGACTCGATACTCGATACTGATTCTTTCCGAGTCTTTCTTTAGACAATAGAATGCAATTTTCAACATTAAATGGTAGTACTATCTATTCTATTCCCATGTGGCCTTATATCAGTGTAATCCCTCAGTCGTCCAGGTAGGTTCCATAGTGGTCCATGGGCGTGTACTAGTCTGTGTCTTATTCTTGTTCTGATACAGCTCAAGATCATTCTAAAGATATTTCAGAAAAGGTCATTTCTGTCCTGTCAATGGGACTTTGTTAGTATCGATACCTGCTCAAATGAGTATCTAGTTTCAGTACTAGTTTTAGCATCTGATTTTTGATACTTTTGACAACGCTACTCTGGACAGTGATCAGTGGTAGCCAAGCCTCCTATGTGAGAGGGTAGTAGTGATAGTAGCAATTCACCTTATTCTGCCCAATTTAACGTCTGGCCTAGTGCTACTGACCTGTACTACTGTTCAAATTGGTACTTCCAGTTAAGCGAGAATCCCATTCATTTAAATGGAGAACTAAAGAGTCTCCCCACTAAAATACTATATACAGTAAATGGATTTGTGTAAAGTGTTCACTTGCCCCCTTTCTCTGGCGTATTTCCTCTAGAGATTTGCAGCCTTATGCAAAATCACACAACCAGCAGGAGGACAACTTTAATAATAATAATACATTTTCTTTATAAGCACCTTTCAAAACACTCAAGGACACTGTACAGAACAAGTTCGAAACATACAACAGGCGAATGGTCATGGTTACATTTTTATATAGTGCTTTTCCACCTTCAAGGCACTCAAAGTGCTTTACATCAAGAAACGACTCACCCATTCACAGACCAGTGTACGTAGACACTGGGGGCAAGGTGGGTTAAGTGTCTTGCCCAAGGACACAATGACAGCATTCTGTGGGAGCAGGAACCGCACCGCCAACCTGTGGGATCACGGGATCTGACTGTTCTACCAATGATGTTTCAACCTTTGGATCAGTGGGCAAAATATCTACCAAATCTAGTGTTGCGCAGGTGAATAAAAACACACAATACAATACAAAACTGTTGTTGCGTCCCATGTCCAATATAATTCAAAATGTACTTTGAGTTTTAAGCACGTACAAAAACATACTTGGGAGTTGTGTGTTGCCTTTTTTCCCCCCAACTCAGTTACTTTGGAAGCTACAGCTGACCCAATGAGTTCACGATTATTTCTCTCAGTTTTAGGCTCCTAGTGACCGAAGTAGTGTTACCATGGCAATTATTCATAAAGAAGTTGAACAAAAAGGATCCAAGCAAAGTCCATGTCATGTGGGTGGATACACAGTCGATATAGAACAGATTGGCAGGGTCATTTTCCCAGCTGTTACACCGTTTGCGGATGTCGGACACCCACACACTGACCCTCGTGTCTGGGACAGCATCTGATGATGAAGTGATAGTCTCATGTGAATAAGAGAGAAGTTAAGTCCTCTCGTTCATCATTTATTTAAGCTAATGGTGAGAATTAGGGCCGGAAATCACGTGGTCCCTAATGATTCAATACAATACACAGCTCACAGAACAGATGCGGAGATACGGCGGTATTGATATATTTCACATCATTTACAATTCTATATCGACATATTTTTCAAAACATGACAGACGGGACGATCATTTTTGAGGGTCAATATTTATAGCGGGGACTTTTTCTTAGTACTAGGGAAATTCTGGTTATTTTTCTGTTCTAAGTTGGAATTTGAGCTGTATTATGAACTTCTATGACTCATTATAGAGACAAACTAACTTCCTAACTGTAACTGTTCTGTTATTTATTTCTTGCAGCTCAAGTTTTTAACCATATTGTTCATTTAGAATACTTTTTGGGGAGAATTCTGCTTTATGGTTTGGTTTTAAATGTTATCATTTATCGTCTATATTTACTTTAACAATATATTGCTTTTCAAAAATGTGTTATTGTGACAGGCCAATTTACAGTGCATTTCTATTTCTAAAACAACAAATACACTATGGATTACTACACAATTTCTTCATTAAAACATTACCTGCATAAATATTTGAAATCAGTGCCAAGTTCTGCCAATTATATTACATTATCAAGTTTGCTTTTTCTCATAAACAACACAATTGCAGTGGTGTGTTATAATTTAAAGGGCCCATATTACGCTATTTCCTGATCTATGTTATAATGTTGTTTCCTCATCAAAAATATACCTGGAGTAGTGTGTTGTTTCTTTCACACATCACACCAACCCTGCATATATAGGCTGAGTTCTTCTCTCAAACAGAAAACACTCTGTTCCACCTTATGATGTCATGTGGTAATACAGGAAGTGCTCCACTGTGTTTTTAAACTCCATACACCTTCACCAGAATCATTTGGATGATTTCAGCGCTGGAATTGCAAATCTCTACTGAACTAAAGGTAAAAGGAGCTGTTAACTTGAAAACTACCACTTCATGACATCACAAGGTGGAACAGAGCGTTTTGAGGTTTGGAGATGCTGACAGACGAATAATAAAGGGTTACTCAAACATGTGTGAATGAAACAATTTTGAAGGTTGGAGATGCTGACAGACGAATAATAAAGGGTTACTCAAACATGTGTGAATGAAACAAAACACAACTCCAGGTATGTTTTTGACAAAGTAACATTATAACGTGGCTTAAAACTCACAAGATTCAGTTTTGAGTAATAAAGGATCTTTAATGTAAAATACAAAAATATTAACACTATCATCAAATACAAAAATCAGTTATGTTCATTCTTAAAAATGCTCAGATGTGCAGCAGTGAAAATTACTGGGAGCACCAGATAAATGCCGTCTTACTTGCATTTGCTCTGTAGCTGACTCATTCCTGTATATTTTTACAAGAACACAATATTTTATGACCCAATTATTTTGGTCTGCCATCCTCATGACCGCAGGCTCCAGGTGTGGTCAGCGATGGGCATTTCATCAAGGTTTAGACTGAGGGCAGCAGAGAACAGGGGGATGTGTATGAGATGGCATAAGGACACACCATCTCATTCACTGTTTTTTTTTTACCTTTACTACTTACTACATTTTATATACATACAGAAGACATCAAATATATGAAGAAAGACAATACAAAGGACAACACAAGGAACAGTAGTACTATTCTTACTATACGTAAATTGAGTAAACTTCCACAGAGGCTTTTTACATCTGCCAAATGGTAAAGTGGTCACATTTTTATATAGTGTTTTACATCAAGGAACCACTCACCCATTCACACATTCATACAAGTTAAGTGTCTTGCCCAACAACAGCATTCATCTGTGGGAGCAGGAATCGCACCGCCAACCTGTGAGCCAGTGGATCTGACCGCTCAACCAATGATGTTTACGTTGACAGTGGGATTCGAACCGCCAACCTTTGGATCAGTGGATAAATGCTCTAACTGAGCTACTGTGGCCCATATGTGGCTGTAAACAAGAAATTATGAACACATTCTTTTGCAGTTAGCTATAAAAAATCTACTACTGCCATTTAGATGTATATGGCAAAAACAGTCCAAAGATCCTTGTGTTCATAAGGTGAGTCTTAGCAGTAGCCTGAGCCATTTAAGCGGTCAACATATGTTTACCAAACAGGACCTTTTCTGTGAAAGGCTGTGACCAATCTGAGGGAGCAGGATGTGAAGACACAATCCCATCCAGTGTGTCAGGGCCCATCTGTGTGGCTCACAAACAAACAGCTCATTCATGTGTTTACCTCACGCTGACTCAAGCATCCGAGCCACAGAGCCACTCAAGATGGTGCCTCTTTAAAGGGCCCGTGTTACGCTGTTTTCTGATTTATGTTATAATGTTGTTTCCTCATTTCATCAAAAACAGAGATGTGTTTTGTTTCATTCGCACATGTTTAACACAGAAACCCTGCTTATTTAGGCTGCGTTCTTCTCTCCAACAGAAAACACTCCACCTTGTGATGTCACGTAGTAAAACAGGAAGTGCTCCACTGAGTTTTTAAACTCTATACAGCTTTACTAGAATCATTTGGATGATTTCAGCCAATCATTTCCAATCTCTACTGAACTAAAGGTAAAACGTAGCTGTTAACTTCAAAACTACTGCTTCATGACATCACAATGTGGAACAGAGCATTTTGAGCATTAGAGATGTAGACAGACTAATAAACCAGGGTTACTCAAACATGTGTGAATGAAACAAAACACAACTCCAGGTATGTTTTTGATGAGGTAAAAGGATTATAACATGGCTAAAAGCACAATAGTCAATTTTGTGTAGTATAGGACCTTTAAAGACACTGAACTTTGTCATCACTATCAGCACTGTCAGCTAGTGTCAACACTACATGTATTGGTTAAGTGTGACTTTTTGACAGTCCCAACAGGTATTAATGGGATTTTTATAACCTTACCTCATGTTGCATTGTGTAACTTTTTTGAAGGAGTGCTAGCCTCCATAGAGAAGTTTTTGCTTTACATGGAATGTTCCAGACTATGGCAATAAACAAATCTATGTCTATAGAGACGAGCAGGTGACGCCATCATGCCAGGCCAAGCCAAGTTACAGACTTGTGGAGAGCCAAGCCTGCTCACAGTAAGAATGAATGTTTTTCGAGGTATTTTTGAGCAAAATAAACCCACCAAAAACCTCAGAAAGAAAGAAAAAGAAAGTGCTATACAAGTTTAGTTCAGTAACGTGGAACATTCTAAGTAGGGAAGGGCCAATATGGGTTTTTTGAGCCGATACCGATATGCGATATTTGGCCTGCTGCTGTGGCTGATAATCGATATTTAGAGAATCGATATCAGCCGATGCAGATACTGAAACTGATATATCGCCCATCCCTAATTCTAAGCTGATAGCAATGGAGACATGCAGGTGGCAGACTCTTCAACCTGAAATGTTACATAGTGCAACTCTAAAGGGCCATATTATACTATTCTCTGATATATGTTGTTTATATAATGTTGTTTCCTCATCAAAAACACACCTGGAGTTGTGTTTTCTTTCATTCACACATGTTTAACATACAAACCCTGCATATTTAGGCTGAGTTCTTCTTTCAAACAGAAAACAGTCTGTTTCACCTTGTGATGTCATGTGGTGATACAGGAAGTGCTCCACTGTGTTTTCAAACGCCATACACCTTCACTAAAATCATTTGGATGATTAGAGCCCTGGAATTGCTAATCTCTACTGAACTAAAGACAGACTAATAATAAAGGATTACTCAAACATGTGTGAATGAATGTGTGAATGAAAACTCAAACTGTGTGAATGAATGTGTGAATGAAACAAAACACAACTCCAGGTATGTTTCTGAGGAGGTAACAACATTATAACACGGCTTAAATCTCACAGGAATCAATTTTGTGTAATATAGGACCTTTAAGGGAGCATAAAACAAACAAAATTAAACAGCTGATATGTAGACATTCCTAAAAATATAGGAACATAGTCTTTGCCACATCACTCCAGTTCCCCTTACACAGTGGAAAGTGTGCGCCCTGTGTTCAGTGGAAACCTCTTCACGTGAGACTGCTTCAGAACAAATGAGTATGGAGATTTGGAGAGTCATGTGACACAGACAGTGCCAGGTTAAAGGTGCCATACACTGCTCCCTGTGTGATACTAACTAACCATTAACTTTGTCATAAGACTGCTGTATACGGCCATCAGCATAACTACGAATGCCACCTCAGCCTCTGCATGTTTCTATGATAAACCACTTCCTGAGAATGTCTGTGTATTTCTTTCCTCCCAGTTTAGATCACACTCTCATCCACAAAGATTCCAGACGAACCTCATAGTTGTAACTGTCCAAGATCTTACTCAGGGGTGCAAAATCATAACTTGGCCTGCTCAGTATATACGGAAAAATACAGCTGCAGCAATATCGACTGACACAATAACTGATAAGTAAATAATTATATTAGTATGATATATGACAAGTTTCTAAGTTCTAAGTCAAATGTAATGTATGTTATTCATGTATGTTATTCATGATTTTCCTCATCATGTCCTACTTTAGCCATGTTTTAGTCTTGATATCTTTGACTAGCATTTTTATTAAGGCATGTACATTTTTGTTTTAATTTGACTGAACTTGTGCGTATAAAATGCATATTAAAATATTGCAATAATATCATTATCACAATGCAAAACATAGTTCATAGTGCAGCCCTGCAATTTGAATGGTTGTGATTGGAGACTTGTACATCAATTGTAAATAGTTGGATAAAAATGGTACACCAATAGTTCCATACATCCATTTTCTTCCACTTATCTGGGGCAGTCTAAGCAGGGACTCCCAGACTTCCCTCACCCAAGACACTTCCTCCAGCTCTTCCAGTGGAACCCCCAGGCATTCCCAGGCCAGTCGTGAGACAGTCAATCCAGCGTGTCCTGGGTCTTTCCCGGGGTCTCCTCCCTGTGGGACAGGTCCAGAACACCTCCCCTGGGAGGCGTCTAGGAGGCATTCGGAACAGATGCCAGAGCCACCTCAGCTGGCTCCTCTCCATGTGGAGGAGCAGCGGCTCTACTCCAAGCTCCTCCCGTGTGACTGAGATCTTCATCCTATCTCTAAGGGAGTGCCCAGCCACCCTTCAAAGGAAACTATTTTGAAGCTTGTATCACGATCTTGTCCTTTCGGTCATTACCCAAAGGTCATGCCCATAGCCGAGGGTAGGGACGTAGATTGACCTGTAAATCGAGAGCTTTGCCTTTCGACTCAGCTTCTTCACCACAACAGTCAGTGCACCGCCTGTCAATCTCAAGCTCCATCCTTCCCTCATTCGCAAACAAGACCCCTAGATACAACTATAGTTAGGTGTCTAAAATGCAGATAATTCTCTCAAATGGCATCCTGACATGCTAAAAACATTAAAACATAAATAGCTAATCAGAATCACATATTTTTCAGAATGTCATGTGGCTTTAACTCTAAAGCTATCAAGCGAACTATAACAGTAACTATAGGGCTCTCAAAAACCTGTTTCCTGGGGAACGTGCAACCGTCCATGTCAAGTAGCTAGCTGAGTGCTAATGAGGAGAGGATTTAAATGTGTAGCATTGGGATACACAGCCTGGGAAAACTCCTCAGCGGTCTGTATTGTCTCCTGGTATGCAAACATGTGAGTGAGACTACAGAGGTGAAGAGGAGGGAAGTACGGCTGAACGATTTGGAAAAAATATAATTTATATCTAAGAACTGCAACTGCGATTAGACTTGTGATGTGTGTTTTAATAATTCTGTTCAAAGTTCACATTTTAAAACACATCCCGAAGAACTGACAAGTCAAGTCGAATTTATTTATAAAGCACATTTAACCACAGCTGTCAATATAAAACAAAACATGCAAAAACACAATTGAACAATACAAATACAATACAATACAAGAGTCCTGCTCAGCTTGTGTTAAAAGCCACTGCAAACAAATGAGTTTTCAACAAAGATTTTTAAATATTTAAAGATTGGGCTGTTCTAATACACAGACAGCAAAAGCCCGGTTCCCTCTAGTTTTTAGCCGGGACCTTGGAACATCTAAAATCATCTGGTCTGCTGATTTAGCCGGGACTTGGAACATCTAAAATCATCTGGTCTGCTGATTTACGTTCTACTGGGAACATGGACAGACAGAAGCTCAGAGAGATAGGGAAGGGCCAACCCACGGAGACATTTAAAAACATCAGAATCTTAAAGACTGAAATTTGAACTGACAAATTAATCTAAGAATCACATTTCAGAACATGTTTGTACAGATATAAAGTACAGGGCTAGTGGTTTGTATGCAGAATAACACAGGGGATTTTGTTGTTTCTGGAGGAAATTATGGTACTTCAAAAATGGCAGCCTTTCCGATTAGCTAATTGTGTCCATTCAAACTGCGATTCCATTTTGATTGCTATTAATGTTGCAGCCCTAAAGGAAAGGATGGCCCTACGTGTCCGGGCTCTTCATGAGCTCTAAATTTATCTCAATCCATTGTGGCAGTTTCCTGTAAAATGTTTGTGTTTCCTTTGCAGTAGTTTTTACAACAACAACAATGGCCGAAAATACGTGTCTGATAGAAGAAGTTACCATAGTGATGGGGTGTGGCTTTAATCTTTGGGACAGAGCCAGAAAACCTTAGGTAAATAGAACTGTTATTCCAGAGGAGCGTGGATGTTGGATTGCTTCTGTTAATGCTTTTGGGCTGTTCAAATTCAAAAGCAAACAATTCAGATTTCAAAGACTTACTAACATTGTTACAATACTAGAACATTAAACTTAATAGGATTTGGGAAGGAACGGTTACCATGGATAACCGCCATGTTTGTGGCAGTAGTGCATAGGCCTGTCGCAATAAATACTATATTGACTTATCGTTCAATATATGTTAGATGAAACAATCATTTTTGGGGGTCAATATTTATGGTGGGGACTTTTTCTTAGTACTAGTCAGGAACTTTTTGTTATTTTTCTGTTCTACGATAAGATTAGAGCTATAGAGGGATGAATAAATAACTTCTATGACTCATTACAGATACAAACTAACTACTAAAGGGTTTCATTCTGCCATTTATTTATTGCTGTTTGTGTTTTTTAACCATATCATACATTTAGAATTGTTTTTTTGGGAATAATTCTACTTTAAGGTTGTTGTGTCAGTGGCATAAATTTACTTCAATATTATTGTTAATATATTTTCTTCAGCAATATATCGAACATCAAAATTTGTTATCGTGACAGGCCTCGTAGTGCAAAACTCTTAGATATATTAGCCAAGCAACGTTAAAAAGCAACAACCCAATAAAATGCTGGATCACTACTGGTAATACATCCAACTCTATTGTGTCAGAAAACTTTTGAATGAACACTAAATTTAGCATTAACATCTGAAAATCTTCATTGGTTTAACATTAGGCCAACTGAAAATTCTATGTTGTGAGATGTACAATCCCGAGCTCTATATTAAAGAAAGATGCAAATTTTGATACCACAGTGATAATGAAACAAGACTGTCCTGTTTGTGTTGTTTTTTTCAGTACCAAATGAATGCACTACCAGTCAAAGGTTTGGACACACTTTTCCATTTAGTTTTCTTCTTTTATTTCCATGATTATTTACATTGTAGATTCTCACTGAAGGCATCAAAACTATGAATGAACACATATGGAAAGTATCAAACAAAAATAAACTCAAAATAAGCCTGTTTTAGATTTTAAATAAATGAAAACAGCCACCCTTTGCTTAGAACTCTGGTTTGCACATTTTGCATTCCTTGAACCTAACAAGGCACAGCTATGAAGTGAGAACCATTTCAGGAGACTTCATCATGAAGCTCATTGAGAGAAGGCCAAGAGTTTGCAGCTGTCAACACAGCAAAGGGTAGATACTTTGAGGATTTGAATATAAAATATAAAAATGTTTTCGTTATCTTACTTTTTTTAATTCACTGCATAATTCCATGTATCTTACTTCATATGTTTGAAGTCTTCAGTCTGTATATAGATAAAAATAAAATAAAACTGAGAAAACATGCTGACATAGCTCTGTAACTGTACGCAGGCCTTCCTAATGAACACTGGTGTGGTGCAGTGGTACTGTGAGCTGGTGGGCCTCTGTGACATTTAAACCTATTAAAATAGTTCCCATGTTGTCATGGCTGTGGGAACCTTCTATAAGTGTCAGTTGTGGGGAATTCAGAGCGAATCCCTGGGAAAAGAGGCCGGGCCTGAGAGAAGGGACCTGAGGAACAGCTTCAACATGGACTCCACAGAGCAGCAAGAGGAGTAACAAACAGGGGACAAAAGGTGATAAGATTTATACTGATGTTTTTCGTGCTTGTGTAGAGTGAGCTATAGGAAGTACTGTAAAAAAAGAAGAAGTGAACACATCTGAACCAAATGCACAATGGAGGCTTGAGCTTCAGTATTTTGGTCCATTCCAAAAAGTCACTCATTTGTCTGGCGAGCTCTGAACGAATGTTATCTGAGATGACGTGGGTGTAGTGTAGTGTGAATTAGGGAAGGGACAATAAACAATATCTTTTATCGTGATAAAAAGGGTCGACAATAATCGTTCGTGGGAGATTTTATATAATCGTGATGATCGCCATTGTATCACCAGAAAGTGCAGAAAAAAACCTACTTATCCACAGGGGAGTCAACAGGGGGGACAAAGGGGTCTGTTGTCCCGGGGTTTAGGGGCCCAGAATTGGACTCTCTTCCTATTAATTTGTATAAGAGGGGGGCCCATGTGAGACTTCTTGACCCGGGCCCCCAAATTTCAGTTGACGGCTCTGCTCATCCAGAATAGTGAATGGGCATGGGAAGATATTAAAATTTGGTGTCACTGTTATATTCAATTCAATTCAAGTTTATTTATATAGCACATTTAAATCAACTTCAGATGACCAAAGTGCTTCACATAAAATTAAACAAAAAACAAATATGCAGATAACAAGATACACAGGAAAACAATACAACACCAGGATGTCCTTTTATCACAATAAATGATATTATTGTTTTCATTATCCCATCCCTAAGTTTGATGTAGTACAATGTCTTCACAAAATCTCATCTTTTTGAATGTTTTTTGAGTGAAAAAAGCAGTTTATCATACAACAAGTCACAAGATCAGGGACTTTAGAACACAAATGGTGAACCCAGCCGTGGGTCGCACACATAACACTGTTCACATGACTGACCGTTTAGTGTCCTTCCATAAAACAGATAGCATCATTTAAACTCAGCTCAGCAGGTTTAGCGCTCAGTTTATGTGTTTAGTACACAGCTACACAAGGACCTCAGCTGCGGGACAATGCAGATTACACCCCCATAAAGTCTAGGGACTGCAGGCTTGTTCTACTGCACAACAGCATTCAACAACTCCAACGGCTGTTATGTTTATAGAGAGGTTAAAAACAAAGAATTTGCATTGTGTGATAAAAGGGAAATAATCTATAGCAAGTTTTCACAAACATTTATATTAAAACATGGACCCACTACCCATTTTTATTCACTTTGATTATCTAAGGAATTATGCAGTCTTTAAAGCAAAAAAATTCTCACTTTTAGTATTTTGTCCTCCACTTCCTGCGTCTGAAAAGTATAGCACAACACATGTATCGCCAATCCAACAGTAAGTGCATAACTAAAATATTTACAGCTAACCACGGCAGACGTCTTTACAGTGTTTGAATAGTAGCAGTTCATTCTTAGCATATCGTATTACTATTCACTGTTTGAGTATCTATGTCCCACAAGGCCCATTAATCTTTCAGATAATCCATTACTTCCATCAGTGTGTGTCTTTTCCCACTTGTCAACATCCTTCTGCCTCCCCTCCGCCTCCCTCCCACACCTCCTCCTCCTCCAGCTCCTTAATTTCATCCTCACAAGTTGCATGTTAGCACTTTTGGGTTAATTAAAAGCGACGTTCGCAGCCACACCAAAAACATGTGCTCCCTCTCCTCTGACCGGTCCTCTTTGCATTAGTGTTGGTAAATGGTATATGGTCACATTTGTATATAGCGTTTTTCCACCTTCAAGGCAGCTTTACATCAAGGAACCACTCACCCATTCACTCATACATTCATACACCAGTGTACGCAGGCACTACTGTTGAGATTTTTGTTATTTTAGTTGTAATACAGTAAGATTTGGCCTGTAGAAAGCTGAACAAGTATCTTCTATGGCTAATTATTGGTTCATTCTGCTATTCATTTGTTACAGCTCAGGCCTTCTATTCAAATAATGGTGTACTGGGATTATCCTGCTTTGTTGTCATTGTGTCAGTGGCATAAAGTCATTTCAATATTATCATTTATCGCAGTACATCTCTGTAGCCACTAGGCCTGTCATGATAATTAACGATTTATCGTTCAACACATGACAGACGGGACAATCGTTTTTGGGGGTCAATATTTACCATAGTACTTTTACTTTGTACCAGTGAGGATTTTTTTTGTTATTTTTCTGTTCTACGATAAGATTTGAGCTGAAGACAGTTAAATAACTAACTTCTATGACTCATTATAGATACAAACTAACCACTACAGTGTTTCATTCTGCTGTTTATTTAATGCAGTTTGTGTTTTTTAATCGTATTGTACATTTAGAATAGTTTTTGGGTATAATTCTACTTTAGGGTTATTGTGTGAGCGGTATAAATTTGTTTCAATATTATTGTTTATCGTCTATATTTTCATCAACAATATATCGTACTTCAAAATGTGTTATCGTGACAGGCCTAAGTGGAGTCAGTGCCCTCAGTCTGGCCACATTCACACCCGCTGTGACCTCCTGTTAGCATTAGCAACTGTTCAGCTGCTTTAGAAAACAACAGATTGACAGACTGCTATCAATGATGAGCAATATAAAACACACACAAGACTCAGAAGAGTTACTATAGATATACAGGGTGTCCATAAAGTTGTCTATACAATTTTAAAATTTAATTACAAAGGCAACTGATAAGATACATTAATTAGATTTGTTCTATTGTACTCAGTGGTTATAAAAGTTTTTAACCACATTGCATTTTTCGTGAGTTTCTCAATCAAACATTTCCAGACCGTTGGATTGGAAGGGATGGACCAGTTCACCACGTTCACCAGATATCACACCTCTGGATTTTTTTCTTTGGGGCTATGTTAAAAATATTGTGTATCGAACAAAGATACGGGACATTACTGAACTAAAGCAAAAGATAACAGATGTGAATGCAACCACTGATGAGGCTCTGCTACAGCGAACATGGCAAGAAATCCAGTCCTGTCTTGATGTGCTTCATGCCACTAATGGTGCCCATATAGAGGTGTATTAAATGAGGTAAAAAACTTGAGAAACCACTGAGTACAATAAATGAGGTAAAACTTGAGAAACCACTGAGTACAATAGAACAAGTCTGATTAACATATCTTATCAACTGCCTTTGTAATATTTTTATAAATTGTTAAGAGACTTTATGGACATCCTGTACATATTTCAGCCAAAATTTAGAAAATATATTTTAGCTTTTTTTAAGTATGCTTGATTAACACTGCATACCTGGGATCCAGCCTGAGCGTCACAGCCTTAAATGTGACTCTGTTTTAAGGCTTGTGTTGTTACCTTCTGCTCTTGGATGATCTCTGGTCTTTCTCTCTGGAGCGGAGGAGGACTTCAGCACTAAGAGCAGCCATATTTGTTTTGATACAGCAGACCCTGATAATCCACCTGTCAGTCAGACCCAACTGAACTAGAGCATCAGTCTGAACGAGATCTTCGTAAAAGTTTGGAGAAGTGTGCATTCTTGGCTGGCCAGGCTAGGACTTTGCGGCTACATGGACTCCTGCTCCTCTGGGCTGCTCTGGGCTCAGCATGGAGGCATCCTGGCTCAAAACAGAGCTTTAATTCAAGACAAACTCTCCCTACTTTGTGTGAGCACCTCGGAGAGAATGAGGTCAGCCGGGGTAATAGAATGCACTGCTCCTGCTTTGAAATGCCTCAGTTGGGCAAGAGCCAAAGAACAGGGCAAACCCGATGTCTCATTAATATCACAAAGCACTTCCAAGAGCCGGCATCAACAGAAAATCCCCAAAACATTTTTGCATTTTTGATTCAAGACTCTCAGTTTCTACTTGTAAAGACTAATATGAAATGGAACATTATATTTCATTAGATAAGATAAAGACGCAACTGATTATGTTTAACAATGCTTTGCCTAAGTAGTGCTATGAAAAGTTAACTCTATAGATAGCTTCGGAATTACTGTTAAAAGGTCCAACCAACAGTTAAATTAAGAACCATTGATTTTAGATTTTACTAGGGTCAAGGGGTTCACTCTTGCACTGCCTACCCATAATGCATACTGGGGTGGGTTACTTCAAGCGCTAGAAATTCAGGCTGGATTGTCCCGACTGAGATGTGATTACATGGCAGGGCTAACACAGCGGAGGATAATCTGTAATCAGCCAATCATGAGTAATCTGACATCAGACAGCCAACACATTAATCTCATCAGCGTCCACGAGGGATTATGACGGCCAACAACACGGCCTCTGTAGGAGCCTCAAAATGAACTGCAAGGAGGTGTGGATTCTTACTGGTCAATTTCACTCATAAAACAAAAGGTTATAACATGTGTTAACCTGTTATTTCCAAATGTACATAGCTGCATTCTTGTCCTGAAGATGACAAGTAAGCCTGTCACGAGAACACATTTTGAAACGCGATATATTGGTACAGAGATATACAGCGATAAACAGTAATGTTGAAACTATTTTCTGCCACTGATACAATAACAATAACGCAAGATAATCCCAGTGAACCATTTTTAAATAGGTAGCCTCATTAAAAGACATGAGCTGCAACAAATATATAGCTAGATGAACCAATAATTAGCCATACAAGTTATTTTTTCAACCCTCTACAGCTCAAATCTTGTCATATTACAACAAAAACACCCCAAATCTACCCACTTTTATAAAGAAATTGTACACACAATAAATATTGAGCCCCAAAATCTACTGTTCCAGCTTTAATCTTCTGAACGATAATTTGATATAGTAATTATCATGATAGGGCTAAAAACAAGAAGGCTATAGGCACACTGAAATCATTACACAAGAATTAGGAATTATGTAAGCGATTATGAAAGAAATTGTGTTATGTTGTCTCTAATCCAAGACTTAAACATTAACCCAATCTGTTTAATATTACTTTAACTTTCGTGATTTGACTACAAAGCAGTAATTAATGCTTACAATCGAAATTATAGTAAAAAATAGACTTTTATCAGAAATCCATTCACCTGTCATGGCAAATGTAACAGTTTAGCAGTTTAAATCATTGTTTTGCAAATGTTTCAGATACAAACATTATTATTATTACTATTATTATCTGAAGGTGTGACATGTAAGGGGCTGCTATGATCCTGTGGTAGCCAACACCTCAAAAATACACAAATTTATAGCTAAAATTACAAGCAACCTATTCTCATTCTATTTGAACCAGCCATCAAAACAAGAACAAAACACGTGGGCATGAACTGTTGTATTTAAAAACCAGGTATCGCTTTTTCTACCTGTTATTTGGACATTATTAGTTGCTTATTACAACATCTTGGGTCACGCATGAGTTCAGATGCGATGCCCCATGCCCCATTGACTGAAGTTATAACAAAAGAGTGTGTTTTTCCAGTTAAGCAGCGACTAACAAACTTGAAAGTTAAGAATTAACCCAAATGAGACCAGTCGGACCCGTGACTTTAATATTTGTAAACCGGTGTGAATCTGTGTATGTACTTCAAACTGGGTGTGACTGACGCGCTCAAAAAACACAAAAGAAATGGCATAGTAACTTCCAGATTTGGACAAAAAGCGTAGAACAATGTTAGATTGGGTTGAAATAAGATGATAAATAGGTTTTGACGGCAGCGTGACCTCCGCCCAGCCTGTCGTGCCCGTCCGCCCGCAGACTATTGTTCCGCCGCTGTCAAAGCAGTGAAGGTGCACCGCAGATTAGCATTAGCATTAGCAACGGTCGGCTAACGGCGCTAGCATCCCATTAGCTTCCCACACAAAGCTAAAAGGTAACAACACCTTCCCCTCGCTCTGTGAAGTGGCTGCGCTGCCCATGCCGCAACCAGCTAAGAAAACCCGCAAAACAAATCGCAAAAAAAGCCCATTTAAAAGTTGTACCTACCCACAGTTCCGTGCCCCAGCTCATGGTAGATTCCTCCTGGTGGGTTCTCCCCGGATTGGATGCAGTTTTCCCGGCTCTGACTGTCCCAAAGTGCCGCTGTAAACCCGGTGCTCCTCCTGCTCCTGTCCGGACTGTCTGCACAAAAACACCGCCTCCTCCAGCTCCGCGGTGAATCAGCAGGACCACACAAACCAGGGACAAACCAGGGGCCAATTACAGTTTATTAATAACTGCAGAGTTTAATTGCAAAAACAAATATCTCCGTTTTGAAAATTTGCCCAAAACAGTTTTTCTTTTTGTTACCAACCTCTGGAAATAGTAGCAATGACAATAATATACAGTGGATTTTATTGTCAGGGATGGAATAATATTTTCATAGCAGTAAAATAGATTTTACGTTTGAAATTATTACTGTACTAAGAGTAAACAAAAAGCTTCGTACTTTTATCTGTTTCTTCAATTGTTTCTGGGAGTTTCTGTGTAACTAGCGAACAGAAATAAAATAAAAGTGTATTTTTTCTTCTATTTAGACTTGATACTGAACACAAAAGCTCACACGTTACATTATAATCACACGCCCACATTATAAATAGCAAAGATAAAAAATTAAATGAAAATAAGTCGCAGTCCTAGGTTAAGTCCTAAGTCCTGGGTAAATGATGTGCACCTATTCATAAACCTAACCAGGCAGCACCTGATTTATTTATTTGCTGTTTTAAGACGCCAGTAGGGGGTGCAAAGACTCCGGCTGTTGGCGCACTTAGGAATGAAGCAGTTCAAACTAGACTAAAACATCGACGTTGGTTAGGTCAGCCAAGACACAGCTCTACAAAGAAAACTGAGCATGGAAATGGTCATAATGAGTATGGTGAGTGTCAATGGACTTTAAAAACACAGAGGAGCACTTCTGGATTGATGATGTCATGCGTAGACCTTTGGAGAGAGACTTATTTATGCAGGATTGGGCCTTCTCAAACATGTGAAAGATATTTTGATGAAGAAACATTATTAGACTTGTATAGCATGTTTAAAATCTGTGTGCTGGAATATATATATATAAAAAAACGTGAATGGTCCAGGATAACTTCAATTGACTGACAAACGAACCCGGTGAGTGTGTAAGTGGATAGCTCCCTCTTGTGGTGAAAGTTTGTCATTACACGTGTTGGCTGTGTGCGACCATCAGGGAGCGACATCCCGCCTAGACGCTACATTCACACAAACACAAAGAAGAACAGCACCAAGGCAAAGCTGTTTTGATTCTGATCATAAACTCTTCATGCTTCATTTAAAAGATATTTTGAATTTTGCAGGTTTTTCACGTTTGCAGACATGTACCGCAGCGTCGTGAGGTAGGGGAAACCGTATTTTTATAAAGTGTTCCATTGATTGCTTTGTCTTGTGAAGTTCATGGGGTTTTCTCAACGACCTTTGACACATTTTGCCATTTGTGAACCAGCTAACCACTGCTTTATCCAGTTACACTTCAATAGAATACTGCATTTCTATATATTTATAATGTTAATACCATGAGGTCTTTGGTGTCTATTTGCCCCCATTAAAGGTCCTATATTACACAAAATTAACTCTTGTGAGCTTTAAGCAATGTTATAATGTTGTTACCTCTTCAAAAACATACCTGGAGTTGTGTTTTATTTCATTCACACATAAGTAACCCTTTATTATTAATCTGTCTACATCTCCAAAGCTCAAAATGCTCTGTTCCACCTTGTAATGTCATGTAGTAGTAGTTTTCAAGTTAACAGCTACACTTTACCTTTTGTTCAGTAGAAACTGGCAAATCCAGAGCTGAAATCATCCAAATGATTCTAGTGAAGGTGTATGGAGTTTAAAAACACAGTGGAGCACTTCCTGTATCATGACATCACAAGGTGGAGCACTTCCTGATCATGACATCACAAGGTAGAACAGAGTGTTTTCTGTTTGAGAGAAGAACTCAGCCTAAATATGCAGGGTCTGTGTGTTAAACATGTGTGAATGAAACAAAACACAACTCCAGGTCTGTTTGTTGTGAGGAAACAACATTATAAAGTAATATGGGCCCTTTAACCACTACTGCTAATGATTGCTTATAATTACTTAGTTATTATGTTCTATTTTTTGTACATATCTAATCGTCCTTGTTATTTTGTCTTTCTCAGGCATGTTTATAACAAAACCAGAAACTGTAAACCAGTTCTTGTGCACACATCAAAAGACAGACAGCACAGGTGAGTGAAAGTGTATGGAAAACTGTTTAGTTTCTGACACTAGTGGTGGCAGATATATGGAAAAATTGATAATATCTCAATTGTTGTTCTTAAAAATCTATATTACACAAAATTTACTCGATTGAGCTTTTAGCCATGTTATAATGTTGGTCACGCCTCAAAAACATACCTGGAGTTGTGTTTTGATTCAGTCACACATGTTTGCGTAACCCTGAATTATTAGTCTGTCTAAATCTCCAAAGCTCAAAATTCTCTGTTCCACCTTGTGATGTTATGAAGAGGTAGTTTTCAAGCTACCCTTTACCTTTAGTTATGTAGAGATTTGCAATTCCAGAGCTGAAATCATCCAAATGATTCTACTGAAGGTGTATGGAGTTTAAAAACACAATGGAGCACTTCCTGTATTAACACCCCACCTTTTTCCACCTTGTGATGTCATGTGGTTTCAGTTTGAGAGAAGAACTCAGCTTAAATATGCAGGGTTTGTGTGTTAAACGTGTGAATGAAGCAAAACAGGTATGTTTTTGAAGAGGAAACAACATTATAACATGGATCAGAAAATAGCGCAATATAGGCCCTTTAAGATATGAAAAATTAGAATACTGAGTATATTGTCTATAATTAAAACTATGAAAAATACAGCATACAGCAAAAAGAGCCTATTAAAAATAAAATGAGTTGAAACATTAAGTGTAATCTTACAAAAAATCTGATATTTCTGCCCTTTTGTGGTTAATTGTTTGCTCCATTCACGTTTTGTGCAATACTTGAACCTCAAACAAGTCTTTTACAGGTACATTCCTGATACACTGCTACTTAAAATATTGTCTGAATATTTTTAATATCGAGATAATAATTCTTGTCATTATTATCGCTCACCCCTTACTGACACTTGTACATTAAATTTATTGCATGATTTGTAGTTACTGTTTAATAATACTTGACTAAATATAATAACAATCTTGTTTTATATATATTTTATTTCATAATTAAGAAAAAACAACAGAATTAAAAAATATTTGAGCGTTAAATACAAATCTGTATTTGCAGACACAACAGACACAAGGAGCTGGGGTGGAGCTGGGGTGGAGCTGGGGTGGAGCTGGGGTGGAGCTGGGGTGGAGCTGGGGTGGAGCTGGGGTGGAGCTGGGGTGGAGCTGGGGTGGAGCTGGGGTGGAGCTGGGGTGGAGCTGGGGTGGAGCTGGGGTGGGGTAGGGGTGCTTATATTCACTCATTATAAAGATCTAATTATGTATTATGGGATGAATAAACATGATCAACATTATAAACCTATATATGTGCATCAACATCCATATAGGGGCTTTTTTGTTTTGTTTTGAATTTTAATTTTACTAATTAGCATCATTTTGTATATTTAATTTCATATTTCACTATTTACATTCTATAATTTGTCAGTTTATATTGGCACCATGCAAACAGGGTGTAAACTGAGCTCTATTAATTATGTTTTGGGTTTTTTTCTTATATGAATGATAGAAATAGTATTTTCACTTCCTTACAGTGTCGGTGGATGGCAGTGTTGCAGCTGCTTCATGAGTACATCAGTGAAGGGGAGAAAAAGTCTCCCTAGCGCCTTTCCAGTGCTAAACCTGCCCCTACAACCCATCCATCGACACGTGTACGAGGCCAATCTCCGAAACAGTACGGTCTGCCACAAAAAGTATGGCATTTTTTATATTTTCTTCTATATAGTGCGTTCGCCTTATAATACTTGTATTCTTGGTTTGTTTGAAGGTATGTAGAATTCAGTGAGAAAGTGAAGAAAGGTGGAGGGGCCAACGCTATCGCCAGACACACGGAGAGGAACAAGAAGCTGCTGGTGAGAGAGCGCCTTCGCCTCCTGTTGGATAATGAGGACTTCCTGGAGTTATCGCCTTTTGCTGGACTGGGTTTGCCCTACGGAGACATCCCCTCTGCTGGCTGCTTGACTGGTCAGAAACCTCAAACTACTACTACTACTGCTACTACTACTACTACTACTACTATACTTCTTCTTCATCTTCTTCCACTTCTGCTTCTACTTCTACTTCTACTTTTATTACTTCTTCTACTTTTATCACTTCTTCTACCTCTACTTTTATTACTTCTTCTACTTTTATCACTTCTTCTTCTACTTTTATTACTTCTTCTTCTACTTCTTCTTCTTCTACTTCTTCTATTTTTACTACTTCTTCTACTTCTACTTTTACTACTTTTTCTACTTAC
Source organism: Periophthalmodon schlosseri (assembly GCA_000787095.1). NCBI lineage: Eukaryota > Metazoa > Chordata > Actinopteri > Gobiiformes > Gobiidae > Periophthalmodon > Periophthalmodon schlosseri. Next base: position 79,146 of record KN485062.1, read on the forward strand.
TGTGAACTGCATACTTTTGACTAGTATGACTACAATTACAATATTTATAGTAATTACAATTTTCTTTTTTAATTCAAAATTAAGTTACACATATAAGACATGTGTCGTTTGATTGTCGTGCTTCCAGCTCCATCAACTCTGGCCCCAATTCACGTTACATTGGAAAATTGTCGCCCGTCTCTCTGAAACCGCTGCTGTCAGGCTCGTCATTTTGGTCTTATAATGTTCGTATTAACCCGCTCTACGTGATCCCGGTGTTTTTATTTCACTATTGTGTCCATAACTCAAGGTATGAACATTAATAACAGACAAATCAGGTGACTTCCCTAGAATTAGCAAAAGGTTTGATTGACAGCTTTGCTAAGTGCCCGCTCCCTGCTAAACCAACAGTGCGGGCAGGAAGGGGCGCTACCTTCAATAGCCTCGCTCCGGATTGGCTCTTTGGTTGCTATGATACTCGTGGTGAGAAGTCGTCTCCAAATTGGCCCCTATCACTGCTCTAGCCTCAATGAGCTTCATTTGACTGGAACCAAACGCTATGGGTGACGTCACACTCACTTAGTCCACTTCTTTATACAGTCTGTGGTAACTATATTTTGTCACAGTTACTTTTTCATTTGGTGATATTTAGAATACAGTTACTTTTCTTACTGCACAGAATCAGTGAGAAAAAATACAAAACACTGTAAACAATAGGTATTTTTAGTTTTTAGTGTTGTTAGCTCCTCCCTTCAGACAGATGCAAGGCAGTGTCCACCAGTAAATCTGACCAGAACTGAAGAAGCAGCTTGGATGAGCAGTGAAACGTCTTCACTCCTACAACGTTTTGTCCAGTTACAGATTTTATATTTTTCTTTTGCTTTTGAGTCAGAAAGTTATATTATGGACTTATATATGAAACAGAATTAATAAATGTACAATGCTTTATCATATTTAACTTTAAGAAACAATAAACACAAAATGACATGGACTCCACTATGAGATGTGTGCTTGTAATTCTATAAAGGTGTTCTACGTGTGTGTGCAGGTATAGGTCGGATCAACGGTCTGTGGTGTGTGTTCATTGCCAATGACGCCACAGTAAAGGGTGGCACCGCTTATCCCATCACGGTCAAGAAGCAGCTGCGGGCACAGGAAGTAGCTATTCAGAATCGTTTGCCTTGTGTCTATCTGGTCGACTCTGGAGGAGCCTTTTTGCCTTTGCAGGTGAAAATCATTAATGTAATAATATTTTAAAGGTTCAATATGTAACTTTCTGGGTGGAGGGCATGCCATCTGATCGTCTCCATGGGTGTGTTATTGCCTCGAAAACATTTCTCCATGGAGACAAGCAGTTACGGGTCAGATCTATGGAGAGGTGACTCTACTCACTGTAAGAATGCATGTTTTTGCAGGTATATTTGAGCAATTAAACACCTGTAATTGAAATATATGCAAGATAGATAAGTTTAATGTCATACTGTGCAACATTAGAGCGTTCAAATCTCCATGGAGACCAGCAGGTGACGTACCCACATCAGAAAAGTTACATAGTGCACCTTTTATAATTGTGTTTTAAGCATTGTCAAGACTAAGACTAATTGTCAAACTAAACAGATATTTTTGTTACTTCATCCGTAGTCTGAGATATTTCCTGACAAGAACCAGGGGGGACGAACATTCTACAACGAAGCCATCATGTCTGCAGTAAAAATCCCACAGGTAAGACTGGCTTTGTACACGATAAGTACATGATAAGTACACGATAAGTACACATTTCTATAATCCTTTATGCTATTTGAGTCACTGGGTTGTGTTCATGTCACTGACAATATTGTAGAAAGCCTGTGGTTTAAAACTGAGCTGGAGCAGATCTAAATTCTGATTCTGATTTGCTTGTTTATGTTTAAATCACCGTAAATACTTGACCTAAACATGAAACAAAAACTGGCACAAAGTTCAGCATTTTCTGTGTCGGCACAAATGAACAAGAGAGGAATTATTTTATTTATTTATTTATGGCAAGTAAACATTTTACTTTCTTTTACAATGGAATATAATAACATCCATGTTGACGTCAGTGTGGTAGTACCATAGACTGACGTCACCCACAGTGTTCAGCTCCAGTCAAATGAAGCTCATCAAGCTAGAGCAGTTATAGGGGCCAGTTTGGAGCTGAGTTCTCTGTGTGTTGTGTGTCTTTGCTTCATCAGTCTCATCTCTATGTAAAATGTTTGTTTCTATAAGGTTTCAGTGGTCTGTGGTTCATGTACAGCGGGAGGAGCCTACATCCCAACAATGGCGGAGGAGGCTGTGATGGTGCACAGGATCGGGACGATATTTTTAGGAGGACCGCCTCTTGTTAAAGCCGCTACAGGTGAAGAAGTCTCCCCTGAAGATCTGGGAGGTGCTCGGCTACATGCAGAGTAAGTATTTAAAGAGTCTAGATCAGAGGTCTGCTGCCTTTATCAGCAAAAGAGCCGCACTAGCCCGTTTCAAACCAAATGAAAGTCAGAAAGAGCCACGTTTTTTACAAGTAACAAGACAAAGTGATTAATAGATATAACCTTATATAATAAGGTCAACTGTTTGCAGCTGTTAATACATTATAAAAATATGTAACATTTTGTATTTATGAACTTTGTGGACTTATTTCAAGTGTTTTTAGGGGGTCTGGGGGCAAATTATATGTAATTTCCTGCATTCTGGTGCATTTTATGTGTAAAATTTACTCTACAAAAGTATCATTATTCTTTCCGATTTCATGCATGGGATTTGCTCAGACGAACAGTAAAATAATATGAATAAATAAAAACAGTTTGTATGGTATGCTACAAACACTGTCAAGTATACCCCCAAAAATTTTTCCCAAACTTTTTTTCTTCTCAAAGTGCAAAGAGCCGCACGGGAGGCTTTAAAGAGCCGCACAGGAGGCTTTAAAGAGTCGCATGTGGCTTTTTAGAGCGTGGTCTAGATTTTCCATTCTTTTAATAAATATATTTAATTAGGCCGATAATCACGATAATTACTATATCGAGTTATCATTCAATATATGACACATGGAATAATATATTTTTGGGGTCAGTATTTATCATGTGTACTTTTTCTTTGCACTAATGGGACATTTTTTGATATTTTTTGGCTCTATGATAAGATTTGAGCCATAAAAGGTTGAATTAATAACTTCTATGACTCATTACAGATGCAAACTAAGAACTAAAGTGTTTCATTCTGCTGTTTACTCTTTGCAGCTCTTTTTTTTTTTTCTTTTTTTACACTATTGTATGTTTTAGAATAGCTTTTGTAGTTTAAATCTGCTTCTGGGTTTTTGCGTCAGTGGCATAAATGAGTTTCAGTATTATCGTTTATCGTCTATATTTACTTCAGCGATATATCGAACTTCAAAATGTGTTATCGTGACAGGCCTATGTTTAATCTTATCTGTTATAATTCATATTTAGGGTTAGTGGCTGTGTCGACCATTTTGCCTGGGAAGAAAAGGAAGCGTATGAATACACCAGAAACATTATATCCACTCTGAATTTCTTGCTGCCAGAGGAAGAAGAGAGTGATGAGAGCAGAAAGAGAAAAACAGAGGAGGAGCCGTTATTTAGTTCACAAGAGCTTCAAGGACTCGCTCCCCTCAGTTATACTTACACTCTGGACGTTAAACTGGTAACATCGAATTCTGTTTTTTTACTGTCAGCCATGTTGTTTTTCAATATTTGAAGTCTTTGGTAAATCTATCGCCATCTTTGTCCCTAAAGGTGTTGAGTCGACTCACAGATGGGAGCCGCTTTCAAGAGTTTAAGGCACGTTTTGGAACAACACTTGTTACGGGATTTGCAAAGATTCATGGGTAAGATTTTAAATGTTGCTCTCTAATTAAAAAACAACTGCATAATCCTTTTTTTTCTATTAGATTTTTTTTTATTTATAGGTTTTCATAAATAATACTACAAAACCTCTAAACGCCACAGTACTAAAATAATAATAATAATAATAATAAATA